>MCJB01050348.1:0-33684 GCA_002018475.1 Nicotiana obtusifolia
ATGTTGTGCAATTCTTGTGTGACTTCATTCATATATGTTCACTCTTCAGATAATTAGTGAGGGCACATGATTTCATGAACGACTGTTAATGTATAAATTGTCTTGTTAGGTAAGTATATGCATTGAAATTGCTTAATGTGACAAGTTGGCCTTTGAGGTTGGGTGGTGACAATTGGGTTGTTGAATGTTATTGCATTACTATGCCTAAGTGAACTTTACGGGAATAATATGGATTAATTATGTGTTCATACTTGTTTGCTAGTATTGATTATGTTCAAGAGTATGAATTTTTTGAAAAGTTGAATGTTTCGTGATGATATTAAGAGTTAGTAGTTGGGGAAGGTTGTCTATAATCCCATTACTCGAGGGCGAGCAAGAGTCTAAGTGTGGGGTGTTGATAATTGGTAGAAAAGATATAAAACGCTATGTAAATTATCTCATATTTAGCTCTTGTTTTGTGAATTTGGGAAGTTAATTGCGTCGATTCATGTTAATGTAATGTGTTTTTATGTGTAGGAATGAGTCGAAAGCAATCGGCGAAAACGGGGAACAAACGAGCCAAAACGAGAAGAAACCGGACCAAGGAAGACTGGGCGCCACAGGCATCGCCTAGCGCCACCTGTGGCGCTGGAGGCAGCAAGGTTGGAGAAGTCACTGCCCGCAGTCCCCTGGGGGGCGCCTGGCGCCAGCCAGGGCGCCGACTGCGGGAAACTATCCTAATCCGTCTAGAAGACCCCCAATTCGACCCCAAACCTTCCCAACTCCTATATAAACACCCCTAAACCCATCTTAGAAGAGAAGAACGTTAATTTGGAGGCTAGGGAAGCTTAGGAACATCAACAACGCAAATCAATTCTCAGTTCATCAATTCTGTCTAGTATCTCTATTTAGTTTTTCCATACTTAATCTTTTGATTTTGTTGAACATGAGTGGCTAATCACCCCTTGTTCTGGGGTTGTGATTAGCCATGAATATTGTGTTTCTAACTTGACGATTTTGTTTTAATAGTTCATGTGAATATGATTGTTTCTTCAATTCTATGCCTAATTGCTTAATTGTTTTGGCCATCAATTAAGTTCTATTAATTATCTATGCTATGTTTGGGAAAACTATGTTTAGATTAGAATAAGAATTGAAGAAAGCATGTTCTTAACCTTTTTAAAGGGGCGGATTCGTGGTTAGGATAGGAATATACTTAATCATCATGCTTAATTGGATAATCGTGTTCTTATTGCATTCTCGCTAGATTAATTCTATAGGAATATAGGTATTAATATTGTTAGGAATAGGCGAATAGTACTTCGGAAGAAGGCTATGAGTATCATTATCGATCAATTAACAATCTTACATGAACTATATGAACGATCAGTCAATTAGAACGTAATAGGATTGGGAACATAATCACAACCCTGGAATCTTTGGTTTATTGATTACAAAATACATATTTGTTCTTTGCAATTCTTAGATTTAAACTAGAAGTACAATTTAGAATAAACCATATATTAAACTTGATCTTTGCTTGTTAAATAACTATATTAGTTGTTATAAAGTAGCTAACTTAAGTCCCTTAGGTACGATAATCTGGACTCACAATCCTGTATTACTTGTTGACCACGTATACTTGCGTGTGTGTTAGGGAGCAACAGGAGGTGCTGTCCGTTTCATCATAAAATAGGTTACGGTTGATACATAATAGTTACGACGCTTAAACGATAACGATAGTGTCATTTCTCTTATTGTAGACTAAGGAGTCGTTGCATTTTCATACCTTGAGATTGGGCAGCATATACAAGGTATGTGAGGCTATTCCTTTCCTTCTTTGCACGACTTTTATTGTGCATAATGTAATGAATGAGATTCCAAAGATACTCCACTCTTAGAGGCTAGCAGTACTTACATTGTTTCCCTTCTTATGGAACGATTTTTGTTGATGTTACTTATATTTATCTTTATGTTATCAATGTTGTTGGTACTTCCTGATTCTTATAATATTCTTGATGAGGATTTAGTCTTAATAATGTGTACGGAGGATACCAACCTTACATCAGTCCGAAAGGTTCAAAATGTGATTCCGATGAGTCCAGCACGCATCATATATATGTATCTATTTTACTCTACCGAGCGGCTCTATAGTCGGCCGGGTACGACACCAATTGTGCAACCACTGATAAGTTGGGTTTTACCGAGCTCCACGTGGCCGGGTATGATTCTACCGAGCCTTATGATGGCCGGGTACAATTTTACCGAGCCTATTTGGGTCGGGTACGATATGATGATAATGATGCCCACAGAGGCATATGTTTTAAAAGTTTATGTATATATATATATATGCATCATGCATTCATGTCAGTAGCCCTCAGAGGTACCTAGATGTTACAGGTTATATATTCTCTATTCCTTTTTACATTGTTGTTCTTGCTTATGCTATCCTGCCTTACATACTCAGTACTTTATTTGTACTGAGGTCCTTTTATTTGTGGACGCTGCATGTCGTGCTGCAGGTCCTGATAGATAGGTAGGCGAAGCTCCCCCACGACAGTAGGCTGCCTAGTTCATCGGTTATTGGCGAGATCCCTTCTCCGGACTTGTCGTGGTCTTGGTATGCATTTTTGTTATAGGCATTATGGGTATCTCGGGGCCCTGTTCTGGCAATGTTGCATCAGTTATGTTCCTGTAGAGGCTCATAGACAAGTGTCTACTCATGTATAGTTTGGATTGCCTTGTCGACTAATTTTTGTTGTATAGTCTCTCATGACAGCCTTGTCGACCCATGATATATATGTTCATGCCATTATCTGTCATTGTTGTTTATTTAGGATTCATGTCTACCATTTATACCGATCTCATCGGCCCGTATAGACCATAAGAAAGATTAGATAAAATGTGCGTTGGTGCTCGGCAGGTATGGCCCGGGTGCCAGTCATAGCCCTCCAACTTGGGTCGTGACAAACGTGGTATCAGAGTAAGTCTATCCTAGTGCTTATCTATGAGCCGTGTCTAGTAGAGTCTTGATTATGGATGTGTAGCGTGCCATATTTATAATCAGGAGGCTGCATGACATTTAGGGTTGTTACCTTTTTTCTGAATCTAGATCGTGCGCAGAGCTAAGTTGTAAGTATCCGTCTCTAATTTTCACCATGTTCTTTTAAGTGATGCCCACAACTAGGAAGCAAGTGATTAGTAGACGCCTTAATACAGGTGCCTCCCGCCAGAGCAGGCCATAGGGAGCCTCAGAGTGAGATGCCGTCTCAGACCTCATTTACTCCTTCTCCTTCAAAGGATATAAGAAGGCACCCAGCATCTCCAGTTCAACCATCTGGTACTACAGAACAGGACATGCGGAGTGCGGTACAATTGCTGACTAGCTTGGTAGCAGCTCAAGTTCAAAGGCAGAATACCGGTGCTACTGATAAACCGATTAGTGCGAGAGTTCGTGATTTTATTAATTTAGATCCTCCACTGTTTAACGGATCAAACCCCAAGGAGGACCCCCAGACTTTTATTGATCAGGTTCATCGTACACTGCGGGTTATGCATGCTAGTGATAGGGAGGCAGTAGAGTTGGCTTCTTATCGGTTACGGGATTTAGCAGTTTTCAGGTATGATAGTTGGGAAAGATCCAGGGGTCCGAACGCTCCTCTACCGGTGTGGAAGGAATTTTCTAAGGCCTTTCTTCGTCACTACCTGCCAGTTGAGATACGACGAGCTAGAGCTGATAAGTTTTTGAACCTTCGATAGGGTAATATGAGTGTGCGAGAGTATAGTAGAAAATTTGATTCTTTAGCAAGGTATGCTCCCCATATAGTGGCTGAGATGAGCGATAGGGTGCACCTGTTCGTGAACGGATTGGGACCACATCTGATAAATGAGTGCACGACAGCCTTCTTGATAGAGGGCATGGATATTTCCCGTATTCTGGCTTATGCCTAGACACAAGAGGATCGTAACCGCCAGCAAAGAGCAGACAAGGAGCAGGATAGGGGCTAGCATAAGAGGGCAAGATTTTCAGGGTATTCTGGTGACTTCAGAGGTAGTGTCAGGCCCCAGTCGTTGAGGAGTTTGGCGCCACCTATAGCTAGTGCTCCTCCACGCTTTCAGAGGCCCCAGTATGATCAATTTACCTATTCTGGTTCAGGTCAGAGTTCGCGGGCATCTGTCTCCCAATATCATAGGGATACTAGTCAGACGAGACCCCCAACACCTCGTTGTGATCGGTGCGGCAAGGCCCACTTTGGACTGTGCCGTCGAGGTTCCGATGCATGCTATTCTTGCGGACATCCTCGCCATATGAGGCGGGATTGTCCTAATAGATGAGGTGGTGGTATGGATCAGCCGACTGGATCTATGGCTGGTTCTTCCTTATCAGTTCGACCTCCAGCACGGGGTTTTCAGCAGTTGACAGGTCGTAGTAGAGGTAGAGGTGCAGTGTTGAGTTCGAGTGGTACTCAAAATTGAACATATGCTCTAGTAGGTTGACAGGATCTCAAGTCATCTCCGGATATTATTATAGGTATATTTTCTGTGTTTTGTTATGATGTGTATGCGTTGATTGATCCGTGATCTACATTATCATATGTTACACCCTTTGTGGCTAATAATTTTAGCGTCAAACATGAATTAATAAGTAAACCACTTGCGGTATCTACTCCGATAGGAGAATCAGTGATTGCTAGAAAGGTATATAGAGGTTGTATAGTGATGATTTGTAGTCGTCAAACCTCGGCAAATTTATTTGAGTTAGAAATGGTTGATTTCGATGTGATAATGGGAATGGACTGATTGGCCTCATGCTATGCAAATGTTGATTGTCGTACGAAGATGGTTAGGTTTTAATTTCCTAGTGAACCCGTCATCGAATGGAAGGGGAACATTGCTACGCTGAAAGGTATGTTTATTTCCTATCTTAAGGCAAGGAAGATGATCTCAAAGGGTTACATTTATCATCTCGTTCGCGTTAGGGATGCGGAGGCGAAGCCGCCTACTCTACAATCAATCCCCGTGGTCAATGAATTTCCAGATGTTTTCCCAGATGAACTCCCAAGTCTTCCTCCTGAAAAGGAGATAGAGTTTAGTATTGATGTGTTACCTGACACTCAATCGATCTCTATCCCTCCATACAGGATGGCCCCGACAAAGTTGCGAGAGTTGAAGGTGCAGTTGAAGGACTTGCTGGATAAGGGCTTCATTAGGCCTAGCACTTCACCTTAGGGTGCACCAGTCTTGTTTGTGTGGAAGAAAGACGGGTCGTTAAGGATGTGTATCGATTATCGAGAGTTGAATAAGTTTACTATAAAGAACAAATATCCACTTCCAAGGATTGACGGCCTTTTTGACCAACTCCAGGGTGCCAAGTATTTTTCCAAGATTGACTTACGTTCAGGTTATCATCAGGTGAGGGTCAAGGAGAATGATATTCCAAAAACAGCCTTCCAGACAAGATATGGGCATTTTGAGTTCTTGGTAATATCGTTCGGGCTAACAAATGCCTTAGCAGCTTTTATGGATCTCATGAATAGTGTATTCAGGCCCTATCTCGATGTGTTCATGATCGTATTCATCGATGACATTCTGGTGTATTCTCGTTCAGAGACAGAACATATGGGCGACTTGCGGATAGTATTACAGACCCTTTGCGATCGTAAGTTGTATGCTAAGCTCTCCAAATGTGAATTCTGGCTAAACTCAGTAGCGTTCCTTGGCCATGTGATATCTGACGAAGGTATTAGTGTTGACATTAAAAAGATCGATGCAGTGAAAAATTTGCCAAGACCTACAACACCATCAGAAGTCCGCAATTTTCTAGGGCTAGCAGGATATTATAGGAGGTTTGTAGAAAGGTTTTCCTCTATATTAGCCCCATTGACTAAGTTGACACGGAAAGCTACCAAGTTCCAGTGCTCTGACGCTTGTGAACGTAGTTTTCAGGAGCTAAAGAATCGATTGACATCGGCACCAGTGCTCACTCTCCGGAAAGGAACCGAAGGTTATGTGGTATATTGTGATGCCTCAAATATAGGTTTGGGGTGCGTATTGATGCAACGTGTGAAGGTAATTGCTTATGCATCAAGACAATTGAAGAAGCATGAAAATAATTACCCGACTCATGATTTGGAATTGGCGGCAGTAATATATGCTTTGAAGATTTGGCGGCACTACTTATACGGTGTCCATGTTGACATCTACACAGATCACCAAAGTTTAGAATACATCTTCCAGCAGAAGGAGTTGAATATGAGGCAGCGTAGGTGGCTTGAATTACTGAAAGATTAGGATGTCGAGATATTGTACCATCCCGGCAAAGCCAATGTTGTGGCAGACGCTCTCAGTCGTAAGTCAATGGAAGCCTAGTACACATTGAGGCAAGTAGACAAGGGTTGACTAAAGAGATTCATCAGCTAGCCAATATGAGAATCAAATTGTTAGACCCTGATGACAGAGGTGTTACTATGCAGAATACGTCAGAATCATCTTTGGTAACTGAGGTAAAAGCACGGCAATATGAAGATCCTACCTTAGTACGATTGAGAGAGAGCGTTCAGCAGTGTAAAATTTTGGCTTTTGAGATTGGAGGAGATGGATATCAGGGCCAATTATGTGTGCCTAATGTAGCAGGTTTGCGAAAGAAAATTATGATTGAGATTCATCAGTCCCGATATTCCATCCATGCCGGTTCGACAAAGATGTATTATGACATTAAGGAGAAGTATTGGTGGGATAACATGAAGAAGTCTATTGCAGAATTTGTAGCCTAGTGCCCTAATTGTCAACAAGTAAAGATTAAGCATCAAAAACCCGGTGGATTGATTCAGAATATAGAGATTCCAACTTGGAAATGGGAGGTGATTAATATGGACTTCATTATGGGATTACCTCGCTCTTATCATAAGTTTGACTCCATCTGGGTGATAGTTGATCGATTACAAAATGTGCCCATTTTCTGCAAGCCAGTTAAGACAACTTACACAGCTGAAGATTATGCGAAATTGTATATCAAGGAGACTGTTAGGCTTCATTGTGTGCCATTATCTATTTTATCAAACCGAGGAGCTCAATTTACGGCTAACTTTTGGAGGTCTTTTAAGAAGGGTTTAGGCACACAACTGAATTTCAGCACGACATTCCATCCGCAGACTGATAGATAGGCTGAACGTACCATTCAGACACTTGAAGATATGCTACAAGCATGTGTTCTAGATTTCAAGGGGAACTAGGATGATCATCTGGCACTCATAGAATTCGCCTACAATAATAGCTACCATTCCAGTATTAAAATGGCCCCATACGAGGCACTATACGGGAGAAGATGTAGGTAACCAGTTGGATGGTTCAAAGTCGGTGAGGCGGAATTATATGGGCCAGATTTGATTCACCAAGCCATTGAGAAGGTGAAAGTGATACAAGAGCGACTGAAGGCGGCACAAAGCAGGCATAAATCTTATTCCGATGTCCGACGTCGTGACCTGGAATTTGAGTTTGGTGATTGGGTTTTCCTGAAGATCTCGCCGATGAAGGGTGTTATGCATTTTGGGACGAAGGGTAAACTGAATCCGCAGTATATCGAGCCGTACAAAATTCTTTGACGAATTGGATAGGTTGCTTATGAGTTAGAACTGCCATCTGAATTGGAATTTTTCCACCCGATATTCCAAGTATCTATGTTGAGGAAATGTATTGGAGACCCTTCTCGGGTCATCCCTATCAAAGATGTACAAGTTACAAAGGATTTATCATATGAAGAAATGCTAGTGGCTATATTAGATCAACAAGTCTGCAAGCTGAGAACAAAGGATGTAGCTTCCGTCAAGGTATTGTAGAGGAACAATAATATGGAAGAAATGACATGGCAAGCAGAAGATGAGATGAAGTCTAAATACCCTTACCTGTTCCAGAATGAAGATAACGAGGATGCCGGGGGAACGCAGGATGCACTAGAAGGAGAAACGTCTCTATGAGGGAAGCAATAACTTGAGAATGCTCTTTCTTAGTACAAAATGGTGATATGCAGATAATGTACGTAGCTATAATGCTTTGTATAGTTAAGGCCATAGGTTGGGTTTAACTGCTTGCAAGTTTTGCTAGTGTCCATTTTATAGAGGAAACTCAGCTAGAAATTACCATCAGAAATCCACGATGAATTAGATTCCCCGTAAACCCTTACATTCAAGGATGAATGATCCTAAGGGGGGGGGAGTGTTACAACACATATTTGCATGCGTTAGCTTACGCCATAAGTTAGTCTACGTAGGTCCGAGAAGAGATTATCTTTGGGATGATAAGAATTTAGTCGTATTGGTCGTAAATGATACAAGGGTGTATAAGGGTGGTTAACAAGTACTAGAAGTTAAATGAATCAAGGATGTTGTAACTCGTATTTCTCGGTAAATCTAGAGGTGATTAATATTACCAAGAGGTTATGTTCTAAGGTATTTGAATCATATAATACACGTTTCATAAGTCTTGAAGTCAAAAAATTTACTCATACTTTAGGTCAAATATCACTAAGCTTTTCTCCCAATTTACTTGGAAATACGGGGTCGTCTACCCACCAAATTGAATAACTATGAGTCTAGTTTCTAACACATTAAACCGTTTGTCAATACGATCTCCGAGTTGAGAGATATTCGCGTTTTCGCGAGACTGCGCCATGCAGCTCTCGGTGGGGCCCACATAGGCGGTTAAGACTTGTAGATGCATATAACACGCCTCAAGCCCGGTTTTAAGTCATTTGTTTTCAGTATATGCAGACCTTAGAACCCTAACAACACCCTCTCAAGGTTCTCCCATGATCCAAGACTAAAACAAAGGGCAAACAACATAAATCAAGTGTCGGGAATCCCGTGGCGCTAGTAAGTTCCTTATTCCTCTTGTTGTTGCTGATTTTTGTGTTGTTCCAGCTCATGTGGGAGGTTGTTTTAAGTTTTTTATGCTCTGTAAAATACTCCCTCATGTTTTAATATCAACCTAGGTGATTTCAAAAGTGATTCTAGTGCCGAAAAACCCTAATTGATTGCTAGCTTCGCTCCCTTGTTTTTGTGGCAGCATTGGAGGGATATATCGTGGTCAATTAGAGGTAAGGAACCTCTTACCCTACACGTATTTAAGGTTATACAAGTCACGGCTAAGTCGTTGAAGCTAGAACTTGTGAGATATATGTCGAAAGGCTTGCTAGTAATGTTATTGGTTGGTGGACTGTGTGTTGGGAGCCTCAAGATGATTATTATTGATGTTGTTTGGGCTGTTTGCTGATTGTTTTAACTTGTGGGAAGTCATATAAATAGGGAAGGTGTTGTCCGTTTCATCGTAAAATAGGTTACGGTTGATACATAATACTTACGACGCTTAAACGATAACGATAGTGTCATTTCTCTTATTGTAGACTAAGGAGTCAATGCATTTTCATACCTTGAGATTGGGCAGTATATACAAGGTATGTGAGGCTATTCCTTTCCTTCTTTTCACGAATTTTATTGTGCGTAATGTAATGAACGAACTTCTAAAGATACTCCACTCTTAGAGGCTAGCAGTACTTACATTGTTTCCCTTCTTATGGAACGATTTATGTTGATGTTACTTATCTTTATCTTTATGTTATCAATGTTGTTGGTACTTCCTGATTCTTATCCGATTCTTGATGAGGATTTAGTCCTAATAATGTGTACGGAGGATACAAACATTACGTCACTCCAAAAGGTTCAAAATGTGATTCTGATGAGTCCAGCACGCATCATATATATGTATCTATTTTACTCTACCGAGCGGCGCTATAGTCGGCCGGGTACGGCACTCATTGTGCAACCACTGATCAGTTGTATATATATATATATATATGCATCATGCATTCATGTCAGTAGCCCTCAGAGGTACCTAGATGTTACAGGTTGTATGTTCTCTATTCCTTTTTACATTATTGTTCTTGCTTATGCTTTCCTGCCTTACATACTCAGTACTTTATTCCTACTGACGTCCTTTTATTTGTGGATGCTGCATGTCGTGCTGCAGGTCCTGATAGACAAGTAGGAGAAGCTCCCCCACCATAGTAGGCTGCCCAGTTCATCGGTTATTGGCGAGATCCCTTCTCCGAACTTGCCGTGGTCTTGATATGCATTTTTGTTATAGGCATTATGGGTATGTCGGGGCCCTATTCCGACAATGTTGCATCACTTATGTTCCTGTAGAGGCTCATAGACAGGTGTCGACTCATATATAGTTTGGATTGCCTTGTCAACTAATTTTTGTTGTATAGTCTCTCATGTCAGCCATGTCGACCCATGATATATATGTTCATGCCAATATCTGTCATTGTTGGTTGTTTAGGATTCATGTCTACCATTTATACAGATTTCATCGGCCCGTATAGACAATAAGAAAGATTAGATAAAATGTGCGTTGGTGCTCGGCAAGTATGGCCCGGGTGCCCGTCATGGCCCTCCGGCTTGGGTCGTGACACAGAAAATTTTGAGATGTAGGACATATTCACCGATAGTCCTTTGTCAAAATTCAGTAAAAATTACAAAGGTGAGAATGTCCCAAAACTAAGAGCCGACTGCAATGTTGATGATCTTAAGAATTCGAAAAATAACGCTAAAGCTAAGAAATGGCTTATTTGTTGACTCGGTCCTGACGAGTACAGCACAATCCAAGATTGTTCCATTGCTAAATAAATATGGGATACACTGCAAGTGGCTCATGAGGGAATAAGTCAACTGAAAAGATCAAGAGAAACTTTGCTGTTTTAAAATATGAAAACTTCGCATGAAGAATGGAGAAACCATTCAGGAGATATACATAAGATTCACTATATTGACAAATGAGTTAAGGTCTCTTGGAATAATTCTCGCTAAAGAAGAAAGGGTTGACAAAATCCTTACTAAGGTTCTACCAGTCACTTGGGAAAGCAAGATCACTTCCATTCAAGAATCAAAGAATATTGCCACATTTCCTTTTGATGAGTTGATCGGAAATTTCAAAACTTATGAGCTAAGGAGAAAAACTATGAAGATGAACGTGCTTACCAAATAAAGGAGTCTGGCACTCAAAATCACTGAGCTTTCTGATGTGGAAGATAATAAAATGGAAATAATCACTAAAGACTTTAAGAAGTACTTGAGAAGAGGAAAAGGTTCTTCAAAAAGTGAAAATTATAACAAAGCCAAAGGAGCAGAAAAGCAGGTGACTGATAGATGGTATAAACGTGGTAAACCAGACCACATAATCAAGAACTATCCTATATGGGAGATTGAGTGGAAAACAGAGTGATCTGAATGAAGGAACAAGTTCATAGTAAGAAGAGCTGCAACAAAGGGTCAACCAATGCAATGGTTGCTTCTTAGGAAGACTACACAGACGAGGACTCAGATGATGATGATGATGATGATGATGAAAGGGCTCTTATGGCTATTGGAGAATTTAAAGAAGAACCCGATGAAGAACGTGAGGTAAAAACTACCTTAAGCTAAAAGATAGATTAAATTCCTTTCTAAAGATAGATTATCTGAACTGTTAATAGTTTTAATTGATGAATCTGAGGATATAAGTTTTGAAAAAGAACAACTATCAAAGGTGTGTGTCATTCTAAAAGTAGAATGCAAAAATCTAGAAATAAAGTCTTGGAAAACTAAAAAGGAAAACATTGTTTTGAAAATTCAGGTTCTTGCACTTGATACAACTGTCTTAGAACTTAAATCTGAAAATCTAAAATTAAAGTTAGGGACAGGTAAGGAAATATCTAGTGACACACATCTCACACTAGAAGACGATTTAAGGAAGGTTAAAGAGGAGTTGTACAAAATGGATGAACAGTTAAGTGTTTTAAAAGAGGACTTGACAAAGGTTAAACATGAGCTAGATAGAACATGTAAGTGAAACAGGTCCTCCTATGCACTTTCATGGCTACAAGAACACCATAGTAGCAACAAAAAGGAACTTGGCTTGGGGAACTCTACACACAAATGGAATCCCAAAAAAAAGTATCTAACACTTCCGAAGAATAAGATTTCTACTCACTGCGGTAACACTGGACACTACAGGAGTGAATGTGTAGCAAAAGATAAAGCTATTCGAAGAAACAAGAATTTTGTTCTAAGAAAGAACATGATACCAAGTTGGGTAAAGAAAAATCTGATTTATCCTTTTACTCATAGAAAGACTCAAACTAATTTGGGTACCTAAGATTAACCCCTGATTTCTTTTTGCAGTTCCAAGTGAAGGAGAACAACCAAATATGATATATGGATAGTGGTTCGTCAAAGCACATGACAGAAAACAAGAACAAGCTCCTTCACTTGTGGCCTTTAAATGAGGTAATGTTACCTTAGAAAATGCAAAGAAAAGTGAGATCATTGGAGCTGCGAAGGTAGGTAAACCTGATTCCCACTCGATTGAAAATGTATACTTGATAGATGGATTGAAATACAACCTAATAAGCATCTAACAACTGTGTGACAAAGGAAACATGGAAGCTTTCACATTTGCAAAATGTTTTGTTTACTACTAATAAGATAGTCTTGCAGGAAAGAAGAGTGGCAATATATATGTGGTAGATCTGTCCATACTTTCAGATGACGAACTCGGTTGCTTGAGTGTCATGGACAATGATCCCCTCCTTTGGCATAAGAGACATTGGCATTCTAGCCTAAGTCGACTTAACAAACTAGTCTCCGAGGATTTGGTGGTAAGGCCACCTAACATCAAGTTCAAGTAAGATAAAGTTTATGAGGCGTATGTAAGGGGGAAGCAGGTAAAATCTTCTTTCAAAAGTAAGAAAGTGGTGAAGTGACGACCCGATAGGTCGTTTTGAGTACTAGAACCCATTCCTATGTCGAGACCTCTTAGAGCTTTATTTGATGATTTATGACTTGCACGTGTAGCCCGTTTCATTTTTCATAAATCATAAATGTGAAAATTTTAAAGAAAATATACCTTTAGGCTTTAAAAATGACTTGCGTTGATCATGGTCAATATTTTACATAAACGACCTCGGATCGATATTATGACGATTTTGGTAGGTTCGTAAGATGTTCTTGGACTTGTAAGAATGTTTGGTTGGGATCCCGGGTGACGCGAGAGCGTATCGGCACATTATGTGAAAAGTTGGAAAAAGTAGTTCAAAATTTGAAAATCCTGAGTTTTGATGATCAATTCTTGATATTTGGTGTTTTTTGGATGACTTGAGTTAACGAGAGAGTTTGTATGATATCATTACACTTGTATGGATGTTCGAATTGGCGCCTGAGGGGCTCGGGTGAGTATTGAATGTGTTTTGGTTGATTTTGGGACTGCTGATGAATAGCTGTTGCTACTGTGTGGTGCAGGTCTCGCATTTTCTAAGACGTGATCACAGTTGCTAGCCTCGCATTTGTGACGCCAAGCTTGCAAATGCGAAGTGGGAATTGGGGGCTGGGCCCTTGCTTATGCGAAGAGTTCATCACATTTTTAAACTGGGTGTGACCGCATTTGCGAACTCTGTGTCGCTTTTGCGCTAATTGGAGATTTTGTACAACTTCGCAAATGCGAAGCTTACACCGCATTTACGATGATTGAGGGCTTCAAAAATTCAAGGTTTATGTTGGACGATAACAGTGTGGTTGGGATACTAATCACTTTTGCTATCAGTGGTTTGCTTTTGTGAACAGTAGTTCGCAATTGCGACATCTGCAGCTGGATAAAAGTTGGTAAAATTGGGACACAACTCATTTTGAACTATATTTCATGAAGAGGGATTTCTTCCCAAATTCTTTGGTAAGCAACATTAACTTATTTTCAATTAATTTCAATTACTTTTCAACGAATTTTATCATCAAATCTATGAATTTCAAAATAGAAGTTGGGGGTTTTGTTTGGAATTTAAAAATTTTGTAAATTTGAGATTAGACCTCGAATTGAGATCGGATTTCGAAACAAATTACATATGGTCCAAATCTTGGATTTCGACTACATAGGCCCGAATTGACTTTTTGTTGACTTTTAAAATTATGATCAAGATTGAACCTTTTTCATTCATGGTAAGTTTCAAAATCTTCTTTTGAATTGTTTGAACGATAATTGGATAGATTTGATTGGTTTGGAGGCTTGTTCTAAAGAAAATTCGTGGTTGATTGTTGATTGTGTTCCAAATAAAGGTAAGTGTCGTGGTTAACTTTGACTTGAGAGAATTAGGATTTGATTGGTCTATTTGCTATGCGATTTATGTGTGGGGACGGTGTATATTCATGGTGACGAGTGTATATGTGTTGTCATGAGTTTAAGCATGTGGGGTGGATTACTTAATTGCATGTCTTCAATTTTATCATGCCATCATTTAATCCATGTTGTTACTTGTTACATGCCTTCAATCATTGTCCGCCTTTACTTGTTCTATAATCTTACGTGTTACTAGATAGATGCTTTCACTTGTATTATGCCCCTACTTGTTTATTTGCCTTACTTGCTTCTATTTCACTTTACTATGTATATTGAATTGGTTTAGAGACTTTATTCGTTTAGTTCCCTTTTTGTTTTAACGTTTTGAGATACGCCATAGTTGGTTGTAGTATTATTATATACATATATGGATTGGGTTGCACGTCGCAACTTTATTATATATATATATATATGGATTGGGTCGCACGATGTGACGGTACTGGTATTATAAATATATATGGCTCGGGTTGCATACTGTAGTATTATGAGTATTATATATGTGGATTGGGTTGCACGCCGCAATGGAGAAGATGTAATATGGTTATTCTTAATTGTTAGTTTCCGTTACACTTGTGTCATTAAACTGAGTAGTGATGAAATTCTAGGGCACTCTGTCATGCATTTCTTATATCGGTTTTCATATCATTTTGATGTTTCTGTATTCCATTATTGTTTCCTACTTAAACTCGTACAGGTTTTTAGTGAGTGTCTTGTCATAGCCTCGCCATTACTTCATCGAGGTTAGGCTCGGCAGTTACAAAGTACATGGGGTCAGTTCTACTCATACTACACTTCTGAACTTCTTGTGCAGATTTCGATGTTGGTCCTTGCAGTGCGTAGTAGAGATTGCTTGGACCCGTTCATTAAGGAGACTTAAGGTAGAGCTGCACATCGTTTGCAGACATTGAAGTTTCCTTCCTATTTGTATTATTGTTTATGTTATTTCAGATAGTTATATTTCATTTCAAACTCTGTTTGTAGTATTCTAGCCATCCATATACTTGTGACACTAGTTTTTGGGATTAGACTAGTCAGCGATGGTTTCGGATTATTATTTTCAAAGTATTTCAATCTTATTTTCTTAATAGTTTGCTTTTCAATTGTTAAGTTGGTTAATTTTTTAGCTAATGTTTGCTTTCCTAGCAAGCGAATGTTAGGTGTCATCACAGCCCCGTGATTGGAATTTTAGGTCCTGAGAAGTTAGCATCAGATCCCAAGATTGCCTATGTCTCACAAGTCATGAGCAAGCTTAGTAGAGTCTTGAGGATTGGTACGGAGACATCTCTACTTATATTCTAGAGGCTATAAGATTTTAGGAAATTTTACTTTCTTCTTTCTCTATCGAGCGATTTTATTCTATCATTGCGTTTGAATCATTTTTCTCTTATTCTCTCACAGAAGGTTATGACATGTACAACATCCACAACTGATCAGGAGCCGGAGCCCCATGTTGCAGCCACTACCGTGGGTAGAGGCCGGGACCAGCATAGAGCCAGAGTTAGAGACAGAGCTCAGCCTAGAACACGCACAGCGGCACCTATTTTTAAGCCTCAGATTGAGCAGGATGATGAGATCCTTGTTCCGATCGATTCAGTAAGACTAGCTCAAGTCCTAGAGGGGTTAATTGCTATACCAGCACTTCAAGATGCCTTAGTCTGCATGGTTGGTCTCACGGAGAGTATGGCACAGGCTGGTGTGTTTCCTGTGAAACCAGCCGTCTCTCAGGCCAGGGGAAGAGCCCGGACTCCCGCTACTCATACTCCAGAGCAAATGGCTCACTAGTATCAGACCCAAGTACTTCTACCAGTTGGGGCAGCTCAGCCTGTTTTTGCCACACAACATGGGGAGAGACCTGCGATGTTAGTTGAAGGGTTGAAGAGGTTGGACAAGTCACTGAGTTGAATCCCTCTCACTTTAGTGGTACACATCCTATGGTTCTCTAGGATTTCTTGCACCATGCCATGAGATATTGCGCAACATAGGTATTGTGGAGTCCAACAAAGTTGATTTCATAGAGTTTCAGAAGCATGGTTCGGCCAAGAGATGGTGTTACATATGGAATCAGGCTACAGATGGCCAAGAGAGACTGATGATGATATTTCTTTTACTCGAGTTGTGGAGATCTCAAGGAGGATCGAGCGCATCAGGGGCCAGGCTAGGGAGACTGCCTCTGACAAGAGGCTTTATCATTTTGGAGGATTCATTAGTGCCTTGTCTAGAGGCAAGGGTTCTTTTGGTAGAGGCCATCCTATTAGACTAGTTCATCCAGCTCTACAAGTTACCTATGGTACTTCAGAAAGTCGTGGAGCTTATGGACCTCGATCCGAGTAGCTAGTGTTTAGTGCACCTTCAGCTCCCATTAGTGCACCACCAATTCATATCAATAACAGTGGTTATTCGAGACGTCAGCGTCAGTCATAGATCCAGCAGCCACGCGCAGCCGAGCGAGTGCTTTGAGTGTTGAGGTACGAGTCATATCAGGAGGTATTGCCCCAAAATTCAGCGTAGTATGTCACAGCGGGGTACTCGTGCCATAATTTAGAGGGGCAGATAGTTAGAGGTGGAGGGCAGTCATTGAGAGGTTGTCCTAGAGGTGGAGGACAAGTTAGAGGGGCTCAACCCCATTCTTGTGCATTTCCAGCTAGACTTGAGGCAGAGTCGTCGGATGCATTTATTACAAGTATTATCACAGTCTTTCAAAGAAATGCTTCATGTTATTTGATCTGGGTTCTACATATTCTTATGTGTCTTCATATTTTGCCTTGCAACTGAATATGCCTTGTGATTCTCTTGATGCTCTTGTTTCTGTGTCTGCACTAGTTGGAGATTATATAGTAGTTGATCGGGTGCATCGGTCTTGTGTTGTTACCTTTAATGGCTATGATACCGTACTCGATCTTATAATATGGTGGATTATGAGGTTATTGACGAGCTTAAAATACACACTTAAATATGCTCGCTAGTTAAAGATAGTATAATATAATACCTATTTCTTTGATAGCTGCTCCACGTTCCCTTATAGCAGCGCTATGAACTTCATGCTTCTCATCATTTTTCTGAATGAAGAAATTCATGAGATCTTCTAAGCCAGATTGAATAGGCTGTTGAGGCTAAAATTGTTGTCTCTGCTGATTTTGGAAAACTGGAGATCCTTGTCCCCGAGGTCTAGGATTATTCTGTTTCCACGCATTCGCAGTAGCCCCAGATGAACTCCATGAAAAATCGGGGTGCCTCTGACCCATTGCATTAAAGTTGTAATTCCCCACAGCATTTACTTCCTCAGTTGAGGCTTGACACTCATGAGTAGGGTGTCCTCTTCTATATATATCACAAGCTGCGTGAGTCTCACTCTATATTGAAGCTAAGGTTAGCTTCCTTATCTCTTTTTCCATAGCATCAAATTATACCTGCACAGATGTGTTAGCGTCAACCCGGTGAACAATAGTCGCTCTTCTTCTCTCGGCACTTTCAAAGGGCCACTGATTTGCATCTTCAGACAATTCATCAAGAATAGTGACTATCTCCTCTAGTGTCTTTTTATCAACGGGCCTCCAGCTTCATTGCTCAATGTTCTACGTGAGGCTGGTGTCAACTCATCCCGACAATCCTAGAGTTGCATCTTCAATTCCACTATGTTGACACTTTCTGACTATCTCCTTAAACCTCTCCCAAGCTTCAAAAACAGTTTCATTATCTTTCTGGCAGAAGTTATGAATCTCTCTTCTAAACTTGCCTGTTTTAGCTGACGAGAAAAATTTATCAAGAAATTTTTTGGTCATATCCTCCCATGTTCTAATAAATCCCTGGGGCAAGCTTTTAAGCAACTACTTCGCATCATCTTTAAGTATGAAGGGGAATGCCCTTAAGTAAACTACATGTTGTGAAACACCATTGTATTAAAAGGTGTTCATAATCTCCTCAAAGTCCATTAGATAGTGGTTTGGATCTTCGTTCATCTTTCCTCTAAAGACACAACAATTTTGAAGAATTTGGAGCAACCCTTGCTTCAATTAGAAATTATTTACTGCAATAGGAGGTGGCCTAATATTTAACAATCCTTAGTTGTAGACCGGTCTAGCGTAATCACCAAGTGGTCTCCCAGCACCGGGAGCTATGTTTCGAAACTGTTCTGCACCCAGGGGTTGATTTAAATTGAGTCTGTGACCCTCTCTTCTTCATAAATGCGATGTGCATCTCTAATAGATTCTACTTCAGCATCCAGTGTAGCTTTTTCTCATTGTTGGGCTGCCTCTCTTGCAGCCAAATCCACATTATCATCATCTCCAGCCATATTTTCTTTGGTTGAGGATTTCCTAGCCTTCTCGATATTCTCAGGGAGATTTTTTTTCCTCAACTGTCGCAATTGTTTTTCTATTTCTGGTTCGTATGGTAGCAATTCTTTCCCAGAAGATCAAGTCATGCACCACTGCAACCTGTGCATAGTCAAAGAACACCAACCGTAAAAGGGAAAAAATAAAATATAAAAAAATTCCTAAATTAACAGTACAAACTATTTCAAATACTATTGATTGCCAATCCCCGACAACGGCGCCAAAATTTGAGGAGCTTAAAACATACACTTAAATATGCTCGCTAGTCAAAGATAGTATAGCATAATATCGTATCCACAGGGATTGAAGTTAAACAGTATTTTCATAGGTTGTAGCCAGATTGCTATCCAAGATGATCAACATTTGATAATTATGTGAGTTAAAACTAAAATTAACTAATAATGTAGAGCTAATCGACTAATGACAATCGAACTAAAGTATATAAGAAAGATATTAATGGGAGAAATAGGGGTTGATTGGATAGGTTCAAGATAATTATCTGAGATTTAACTCTAGTTAATTCACTTCTAACGTTCAAGTGATTCTCTCGAATTTACTCAATTATTAGTTCAAACGTTCTGTAGAAACTCCTCTCTCGATTAAGTCTCAACCTCACAATATGAACCAATCAAGCATGGTGAAGATATGCAAGAATTTGTAATGGATTGGTCTTTAGGAGAACCTTTTCGATTATCCACCTAACTAGGTTTCATCAATGATTCAACTAACCTCTTTCGATTACTAAGAAGAATTAACGAACTCAACCTACAAAATAATGCAAAGATATCACAAGTTATGCCTCTCTCGATTACATGAACATGTGAATATAGCTGCAACAATTAAAACACCCAACACAACAATACATAAAAGCTAGAGTTAATATCTACAAACAATCATCAATGCACCAAATCCATCAATCCCTAAAGAGAACTACTCAATAGATATAGAAAAACATAAAACGATCTAAACTCTTGTCTTGAGTGAGGATTAACTGATGAATTCCTTCTGCTTTCGCTTCTCCAACTCCTCCTTAGCCTCCCTAGGTCATAGATGTGTAAAAGTCCCAAAAATAATATTTTTCCATGTATTTATACCAAGTAGGGTCGGGCCCAGACGAAAACACCTTCTCCTGTGCGAAAGAGGACAAATACTCTGCAAATATTGTATAGACGCGCCCCATGGGACGACACGCCATGCGGGGCATTAATGGGGAAATCCAGAGAGTTATTTTTGACAGGCAGTAGGAATTTGCACTAGCGCGTCGTACAGTGCATCGCATAGTGCGATGCATTAGAGAAAATTTCTCAGAGTACTGATTTTTCTTCGATTTTGACATCCAGACTTGGTCCAGGACCCCCGAACACAATCCCAGCTTAATGCCTTGGGCTTTTACTCAAACTTCAAAGCTCCAAATCCCTCGAATTAGCTCCATAACATCTACTTTACTCGGAATCACTCCTACAAGGTATAAAACACACAATAAGTGTAAACTACTAGCGATTAAAGCTTAAACTCAATTAAAGTGCAGTAAATTAGAGTGCAACAAGCGACTAAAACATGAGATTATATCTTACCATCAGTTATTCTTGGTATGGATTGGTTATCCTCATATCACATTATCTTGGATTCTCATGCCTAGACTCTAACTTTAACCATGTCAGGGTCTCCTAGATTGGAGTGAAGAGGGACTCTTTGCCACTCCACTAGCGGGGTGATTTCATATTTGAAGGCTCGGCATATCATCGAGAAGGGGTATGTGACATATTTGGCTTATATTTGTGATTCTAGTGTAGAGAGTCCTTCTATGGATTCGATTTCAGTGTGAGCGAGTTTCTTAAGGTGCTTCCTACAAATTTGTCGGGTATGCTGCCCGACAGGGATATCGACTTTTGCATTAATTTGGTTCTGGGTGCTTAGCCTATTTATATTCTACCGTACCGTATGGATCCAGCTGAGTTGAAAGAATAGAAGGACCAATTGCAAAATTTGCTTGACAAAGGATGAATTATACCTAGTGTCTCACCTTGGGGTGCATCGGTGTCGTTTGTGACGAAAAAGGACGGATCGATGAGGATGTGCATACATTACCGGCTGTTGAACAAGGCCACTATTAAGAAAAAGTATTTGTTGCCTAGGATTAACGTTTTATTCGACCATCTTCAGGGTGTCGAGGTGTTTTTCAAGATTGATTTGAGATCTGGCTACCATCAAGTAAAGATTAGGGCATCGGATGTCCCTAAGATAGCTTTTCTAACTCGTTAAGGTCATTACGAGTTCTTGGTGGTGTCATTTGTCTTGACTAACACCCCAGCAACCTTTATAGATTTAATGAACCGAGTGTTCAAGACTTACTTGGATTCCTTCATGATTATCGTCATTGATGATATTCTGGTTTACTCTCGCAGCCAAGAGGAGCATGAAAAACACCTACGAGTAGTACTTCAAACTTTGAAGAATCGTCAACTATATGCCAAGTTTTCTAAGTGTGACTTCTGTTTAGACTCGGTTGCATTTTTGGGTCATGTTGCATCTTCCAAGGGTATTAAAGTGGATCCTAAGAAGATTGAGGCAGTTCAGAATTGGACTAGACCTCCTTCAGTTACATAGATTCGCAACTTCTTGGGTTTTACGGGTTTCTACCGCTGGTTCATGGTGGGGTTTTAATCTATCTCAGCCCCATTGACAAAGTTGACACCAAAGGGTGCTCTTTCTGATGGTCCAACGAGTGTGAGGCGAGCTATTAGAAGGTCGGGACTACATTTATTACATCTTCAATATTGGTGTTGCGTATAGGTTCGGGATTTTACAGTATGTATTGTGATGCATCGCATATTGGACTTGGCATGATATTGATGCAGGACGGTATGGTGATTGCCTATGCGGCTCGTCGATTGAAGGTTCATGAGAAGAATTACCCTGTGCATGATTTGGAGTTGGAAGGCATTATTCACGTGCTCAAGATTTGGAGGCACTATCTATACGACGTTTTATGTGAGGTCTATACCAACCATCGGAATCTCCAGCACCTGTTCAAGTAGAAGGACCTTAATTTACGGTAGTGGAGATGGTTAGAGTTATTGAAAGACTATGATATCACAATATTATCATCCGAGGAGAGCCAATGTGGTAGTCGTTGCCTTGTGAAGGAAGGCAGAGAGCATGGGTAGTTTGGCATTTTACCGGTAGCGAAGAGGCCATTAGCTATGGATGTTCAGGCATTGGTCAACCAGTTCGTGAGGTTGGATGTTTCGAAACATAGTAGGGTTCGTGCTTGAGTTGTGGCACAGTCATAACTATAGGAGCGCATCAATGCTCGCCAGCTTGATGATCCTTACTTGTTGGTATTGAAAGACACGGTGTAGCGGGGTGGTGCTAAGGAGGTTATGATTGGAGCTGATGGTGTTATGCTGCTTTAGAGCCGGATTTGTGTTCCAAATGTTGAAGGATTGAGAGAGTTGATCCTCAATGAGGCTCACAGATCATGGTATTCCATTCACCCAGGTATCACAAAGATGTAACGTGACTTGGGTAACACTATTGGTGGTGAAACATGAAGAAAGATATTGTTGGTCATGTCTCTCAGTGTTGGAATTGTCAATAAGTGAAGTACGCGCATTAGAAATCGGGTGGGTTGACTCAGAGATTAGAGATATGAGAGTAGAAGTGGGAGAGCATCATTATGGACTTGTGGTAGGCTTAGCATGGATCTTGAGGAAATATGACACAGTTTGGGTTATTGTGGACCTGTTGACTAAGTCCGAACACTTCATTCTGGTGAGGACATCTTATTCTTCAGTGCTTTTGGCTCCGATTTACATCTGAGAGATTATCTGCCTGCACCATTTGCTCATTTCTATCTTTTTTTATCAGGGCGCGTAGTTCACTTCACATTATTGGAGAGTTGTCAGCGTGAGTTAGGCACGTAAGTCGAGCTGATACCGCATTTCATCCTCGAATAGAAGGACAGTCCGAGCGCACTATTCAAATTTTGAAGGACATGTTGGGGGCATGCTCCATGGATTTTAGGGGTCAGTGGGATCACTTTTGACCTCTAGCGGAGTTTGCCTACAACAATAGCTATCAGTCGGGCATCCAAATGATTCTGTATGAGGCCTTATATGGGAGACGATGTCGTCCACCAGTTGATTGGTTTGAGCTTGGTGAGGCTAGATTGTTGGGCACAGATTTGGTTCGTGATGCTTTAGATATGGTTAAGGTAATTCAGGAGCGACTTCGTACAGCTCAATCCAGGCAAAAGAGTTATGCAGACCGGAATGTTCGAGATGTGGCTTACATGGAAGGTCAGAAGGTTGTTCATCGAGTGTCACCTATGAAAGGCATCATGCGGTTTGATAAGAAGGGGCAAGTTGATCTCGAGGTTTATTGGCCCGTTTGAGATTTTGGAGAGAGTTGGCGAGGTTGCTTATAGGCTTGAATTTCCTTCTAGCCAAGCAGGTACATCCGATATTTTATGTTTCCATGCTTCGGAAGTACCATAAGGATTGGTCACATGTTTTGGACTTCGGCACAGTGCAGCTTGATGAGAATTTGACCTATGAGGAAGAGTCGGTGGCTATTCTAGACAGACAATTTGAAAATTGAGATCTAAGAGTTTTTCTTCCGTGAAAGTGCATTGGAGAGGTCAGTCGATTGAGGATGAAACATGGGAGTCCTAGTCCAATATGAGGAGTGGATACCCGCACCATTTTACCAGTCTAGGTACATTTCTATATTCATTCTAAGACAAAAATTTCATTTAATGGTGGTGAATGTGAAGACTCGATAGGTCATTTCGAGTACTAGTGTCCTTTTATGTGTTCCGAACATCCTCTAGCTTTATATGATGATTTATGACTTGCGTGCGTAGTCCGTGTTATTTTTTTGAAAGCTTATACGTGAAATTTTAAAGAAAATGTGATTTTTGGCTATAAAAACGATTTGAGTTGACCACGGTCAACATTTTTAGTAAATGACCTCGAATCGATGTTTTTATGATTACGGTAGGTTTTTAAGATATTTTTGGACTTGTACGCGTGTTTGGTGGGGTCCTGGCTGACCCGAATGCATTTTGGTGCATTATGTGCAAAGTTGAAAAAATGAGTTATAAAGTTGAAAATCTTGAGTTTTAATGATCAATTCTTGAAATTTTGACATTATTTTGATGATTTCAGTTTGCGAGCAAGTTAGTATGATGTCATCATACTTGTGTGAATGTTCAGATAGGATCCTGATGGGGTCGGATGAGTTTCAGATGTATTTTCGTTGATTTTGGGACTGCTGATGAATAGTTGCTGCTGGTGTTAAATTGCAGTTCTCGCATTTGCGATGACCTGATTGCAATTACATGCCTTGCATTTGCAATGTCAGGCTCGCAAATGCGAAGTGGGAATTGGGGGCTGGGCCTTCGCTTTGTGAAGAGTTCATCGCATTCGTAAACTGGTTGTGACCGCATTTGTTACCTTATTGTCTCTTTTGCGCTGACTAGATATTTTGCACAGCATTGCAAATGCAAAGCTTGCACCACATTTATGATGGTGTGGGGCTTCGCAAATGCGAGGTTTATGTCGCATTTGCGACAACATTGTGGCTGGGACACGGATTGCATTTGCGATCAGTGGTATGCTTTTGCGAACCTCGCAATTGCATACAAGAGTTCGCAATTGCAACATCTGTAGGTGGGTAAAAGTTGAAAAATCGGGACTCAGCTCATTTTATATTTTTTTAAACCTAAACTCCATAGAGGCAATTTGTAAAAAAGAATTTCTTCCCAAGTTCATTAGTATGCAACTTTAACTTATTTTCAATGAATTTCAATTACTTTTTCATGAATTTTATCATCAAATCAATGAATTTCAAAGTAGAAATTGGGGGTTTTATATAGAATTTAGGAATTTTATAAAATTAAGATTTAAAGCTCGAATTGAGGTCGGATTTTTAAATAAATCACATAACCGGACTCAGGGGTGAATGGGTAATCAGGACTTGGTCCGAATCTCGGATTTTGTCCATGTGGGCTCGGGTTGACTTTTGTTGACTTTCTTTAATTATGACCAAGATTGAACCTTTTCCATTCTTGGGTAGTTTCTAATGCTTGTTTTAAAATGTTTGACTGCTATTTGGCTAGATTCGATTGGTTTGGAGGCTTGTTCTAAAGTAAAACCCATGGTTGATTGTTGATTGTGTTCGGGAACGAGGTAAGTGTCGTGGCAAACTTTGAATTGAGGGAATTAGGACTTTATTTGTCTATTTTCTATGTTATTTATGTGTGGGGACGACATATATGCAAGGTGACAAGTGTATATGTGTTAACATGGGTTTAAGCATGCGGGGTGGGTTACTTAATTGCAAGTCTTCATTTTTATCATGCCATCATTTAGTCCATGTTGTTACTTATTACATGCCTTAATTGCTACTTGTTCTATATTGTGGAATTCGTGTTTTTACTTGCTACGTGCTCCTATTTCTATATGTTTCCATGAACTCATGCCTTCAATTATTATCTGCCTTTACTTGCTCTACGCTCTTACGTGTTACTAGATAAATGTTTTCACTTGTATTATGCCCCTACTTGTTTATTTGCCTTGCTTCTATTTCACTTTACTATGTATATTGAATTGCTTTAGAGACTTTATTCGTCTAGTTTCCTTTTTGCGTGATGTTATGAGATACACCTTAGTTGGTTATAGTATTATTATATATATGGATCGAGTTACCAGCCGAAACAGTATTGGAAGATATATATATATATATATATATATATATTTGGGTAGAACCCCACAACAATATTGGTATTATATTTATAGGGATCGGGTTGCACGCTGCAACGGAATTGATATTATAAAAATATATAGATCGGGTTGCATGTCGCAACAGTATAAGTATTATATATATGGATCGGGTTGCACGCTGCAATGGTATGAGTATTATATATATGGATCAGGTTGCGCGCCGCAACGGAGAAGTTGTAAATTGATTATTCTTGACTGTTGGTTTCCGTTTCTGCTTGTGTTATTAAACTAAGTAGGGATGATATTATGGGACCATCTGTTATGCATCTCTTATTTTAGTTTTCATATTAGTTTCTAGTTTCTCTATTTCATTATTATTTCCTGCTTATACTCGTACATGTTTATAGTGAGTGTCCTGTCATAGCCTTATTACTACTTTGTTGAGGCTAGGCTTGACACTTATAAAGTATATGAGGTCGGTTATACTCATACTACAGTTCTGCACTTCTTGTACAGATTCGGTGTTGGTTCCGGCGGCACATAATGGAGATTGCTCGGACCCATTCATCCAGGAGACTCTAGGTAGAGCTGCACAGCGTTCGCAGACCCTGAAGTCCTCTTCCTATCTGTATTACTGTTTACATTATTTCAGATAGTTGTATTTTATTTCGGACTCAGTTTGTAGTATTCCAGCTGCTCATACACTTGTGACACACGTTCTGGGATTATACTAGTCAGTGATGGTTTCAAATTATTTTATAAAGTATTTCAGTCTTATTTTATTAATAATTTACTTTTCAGTTGTTAAATTGGTTAATTGTTTAGCTAATGTTGGCTTTCCTAGCAAGTGGATGTTAGGCGTCATCACAGCTCTGTGATTGAAATTTTGGATCGTGACAGGTGAGTACTACTAGATCGATGGAACTGGTCCATATGGATCTATGTGGACTAATAAAGATAATGAATAGCGGTGGTAAGAGATACGTTGTGGTCCTTGTTGATTATTATTCTATATTTACTTGGAATCTGTTTTTAACAACTAAAGATAAAACATTTGTCATATTCACATCATTTGTTAGAAAAACTTAAAAACATCTAGGTAATCAACTTGCATCAATTAGGTCTGACAATGATTCTGAAATTGAGAATGCTAAGTTTTCTGAACTTTGTGATGAGCATGGCATAGATCATAATTTTTCTTCTCCTACAACTCCACAACAAAATGGAGTATTTAAACGAAGAATAGGAGTTTGGAGGAAATGGCTAGAACCGTGCTAATTGCCAATAAGTTGCCTCATAGCTTCTAGGCAGAAGCTGTAAACACTGCATGCTACATCATAAATAGGTGCATGACTAGACCTCTTATTGAGAAAACTCCCTATGAGTTACTTAAAAGGCGAAAGCCAAATATATCTCATCTAAAGGAATTTGGATGCAAGTACTTTGTTCATAATAATAGAAAAAACTTCCCTAGGAAAGTTTGATCCCAAAAGTGATGAAGAAGTGTTCTTGGGATATTTTTCACATAGTAAACACAATAAAATATATAATAAAAGAACTATGGGTGTAGAAGATAATATGCATGTTGTCTTTGATGAAACTACTATGAGAGAAAGGAACAAGATAATGAAGAGATTGGGCTGACAAGAATTCAAATGTTGAAAGAGCAGTCCAGCTAGAAACTGTGTCACAGGAAGAAACATGTGATGGACCAAGTCCTTCCACCCAAGGCAATCTGATAAGGGAGACTAACCAGAGAGAAATTGATCCTCATAACCTCAAAGGAACCTGTCCATGAACATGTTCCTCAGCAACAAAACAATGAAGGAACATCCAAAAGAAATAAGTTGGTTGTGAAACCCTACAAGTATCAAAGTTCTCATCCCATTGGGAACATAATCACTGATCAAACCTCGAGAATTAAAATCAGATCCTTTTTGAAGAATGGGCTTTTGATGATTTCCTGTCAATTATTGAACCTAACAATATTTCTGAGGCTTTGAAGGATGCAGATTGGGTGAATGCAATGTAAGATGAGGTCAATCAATTTGAGAGAAGTCAACTATGGAATCTGGTACCAAGACCCAAAGACATAATAATAGTTGGTACTAAACAGGTCTTCAGAAACAAACTTGATGAAGGAGAAATAGTTACAAGGAACAAGGCAAGATTGGCGGTTCAAGGGTATAGTCAAGAGGAGGGCATAGACTATGATGAGACATTTTCTCTAGTTGCAAGATTGGAAGCAATAAGACTCCTTATAGTCTTTGCTGCTTACATGGAATTCATTCTTCATCAGATGGATATCAAGAGTGCCTTCCTCAATGGCTATTTAAAAGAAGAAGTTTTTGTCAAGAAACCTTTTGGCATTGGAAGCAATAAATGTCCTGAGCATGTGTACAAGCTTGATAAGGCACTTTATGGGCTTAAGAAATCTCCAAGAATATGGTATGAAAGATTGTCCTTGCTTGAGCATATACAAGAGAGGTAAAATCGATATTACTTTATTCTTGAAAGATATAAGTAAAGATTTTTGGTTGTTCAGATATACGTTGAAGACATAATTTCTAGAGCAACAAATGATAGGTTAAGTAAGGAATTTGCTAAGCTAAGAGGGAGTGAATATGAAATGAGTATGATGGGTGAGTTTACTTCTTTTAGTCTTACTCACAAACTTCAAATGGAACTAAGATCCATCAACAAAAGTATGTCAAAGAGTTGCTCAAAAGGTTTAAGATGGAATATTCCACCCTTATTGCAACAATTACAAAATTTTATTTGGATGAACCTGGTTCATTTGTTGATCAAAAAATGTATAGGGGAATGATTGGCTCCTTTCTCACTGCTAGTAGACCTGACATTGTTTTTAGTGTAGGACTTTGTGCCAAGTTTCAAGCAAACCCAAAGGAGTCTCACTTAAAGACAGTCAAAAGGATCTTAAGCTACTTAAAAGGCACACCTAATCTTTTCCTATAGTATCCAAAAGGTAGTAATTTTGATCTAGTGGGATATACTAATGTTGATTATGCACGTTTTCATGTTGATAGAAAAAGTACATCATGTATAGCATATTTTCTTGGCTCGTGTCTTGTATTTTAGGCCACAAAAAAGCAAAATTCTATGGCCTTATCTACTGCTGAAGTTGAGTATGTGGTTGTTGACTCATGTTGTGCTCAATTATTCAGAAAATTCAGTCTTACAGAAGAGAACTTTCAGGGAAGAACATGGTTCATTAATCTTATAAGGTATATATTCTACACTCATCATAAGTTGAAATAACTGCTAAAGGATCCTAATCTAGAAACGTGTCCCGCTTCACCTCATCTTTTAAACTCAACAGTTATAAACAAACCAGTTCCCACCAGCCAAAACCCCAAGCGCCATGATTGCTAAATTTTAGTCCAACTTCTCTTCAAAACTTAAAAAGCTGTCATTAGTCACTCAAACTCCTCCCTCTTTAATTAATCTGATCTTACCCTCTTTCTCTCAAAAATTCGAAAGATCAATTCCAAAAACCCTAAAACTCTCTCAAACTCTCTCAAGTTCCTGAACAGATTAAATTGTGAACACTTCTGAAAATCCTAAAACCTCTGCGAACCCCTCTTCTCCAACAAAATGTCCTTCACCTCCACCATCACCCACACCTTTAACCGCTCAAACTTCCCAGAAATGCCATGTTAAATTGATTGCGCAAAATAGTAGCAAATAGAGAACAATCAAGGAAATTAAATGAGAAACTGCAAGCCAGTCAAGCAGAAGAACCACAAAATTCTCATGATTCTTTACAGTCTGTGACTTAGAGAGAAGAACCAATTTCTTTAAAAAGTGAAAAGGTAAATTCTGAGTTTCCCCAATCTACTGTTGAGTCGTTGGCAGGGAAAAATCTTTAAACTAGTAATATTAGTGGTAAAAATAAAAGGAGGATGATCCAAGAAGGCAGCTGCAAAAGAAAAGAAAAAGGTGGATGAGCCAAGTGGTGTGGTCTAGATTGAGGAGATGGACCAGGTTTTCAAAATGAAGATGAGGTTGAGGATGTGGAATTGTCCACACCCAGTGCCAAAAAAAGAAAGACTTCTCAAAAAAATTCTAAAGAAAATAATGTTGAGGTAGAAGGCTCAACTGTATCCAAAAGAACCAGGTCTGTCAGAAAAAGCAAGAAAGTTCAAGTGTTGGAGGAAGATAGTGAAGAAGAGACTAGTGAGGAGAAAGACAAGCTGGTGAAGTTCCAAAAGAGAACCATTTTGAACGGGAGATTTCTTCGTGATGTGGAGGAAGAAGGGATGGTTCAATTGCTGGAGAAGTTCGAGTTGCAAGTCTAGAAGGACATGGTCCTTCATAGTGAGGGTAGGTTGGTTAAGGCTAAAGTTGTTGAATTTCTTTGTGAATTGTTAGGTGAACAATGGAAGGGTCACCAGTAAAGTCAATGGGGGTGAAGATAAGATTTGATGACAAAAGGCTTGGGGAGATTCTATGTATACCTACTGGGAAAATAATAATTATATAAAGCTTAAGTAATCTAGTCTAGATAATTTTCTTACCTCACTGGCTATCACTAGAAAATTGACAAACAATGACTTGGAAGAGGAACCCGAGCAGTGTATAAGAGTGAGATCAAGCCCTCTCATAAGGTGCTTTTTGAATTTGTTGCAAGGTGGTCCTTTCAAGGCAGTAGAGGAGGCATTAGGTTACCTTCATGGATCTGGTCCATATGGAATATCCAGACAGTGGAAAGAAAATTAATAGGTCAAACACCAAGATATAACTTCTTCATAGGGTTGTCTATGGCACCAAAACTCATACTATTACCTATGAGTTCATCCTGGCTGATGTGCTTACGTCTTTCAAGTTCTCTCTCAACAAATAGGATATTTGTAATAGCAAAGCCTACTTTGGGGCCAGAACTTTGACTGATTGTAACTACTAAGTCCAAACTGCTCCCAAAGAACCTGGTTCATCCAAGAGGGTATCTAAGAACAGCAGGATTAGGGCATTGGAGCAGAAAAGTGGATGAAAGATGGTGAGATTAAGAGGTTGTAGAAACAGTTGGTTGAAGTGGAAGCTGAGAGAGATTCTCTCAAATCTAAGCTTCCAAAAAAGCAAGAAAAGAATGAGGGAGTTCTTCAAGCTATGTTGAATCTACTTCAAACCAAGAACTAAGAGCATGATTTTTCCTAGTATTAAACCCCTTCTAGCCCTAGTCCAGTCTCAGAACCAAGTGGGATCTTTTTCTGTTTTTTGCTCATGGTTCTTTGCTGTTTATTTCTTCTTATGCTTTGTGGCACGATCTTATCAACCAATGAAATTCAATTTCATGCTCCAAGTGTTTGATGTTGATATTTCTTAGATAGCTAATATTCTTATATTAAAGAAAGAGAAATTTAAAACAATGATTGCATTTGAAGTAGCCCCAATGGCCATGAGTAACGATTATTAAAATCTTGTTACTTCACTTAATTATGTAACTTTTCGATGATTCCAAGCAGTGGAAGATAAGGTGTGTTTTTTTTTTAGACTATGTTGTTTATAACCTAATGAACCTGGCCCTTGATGATTTGTGACTTTAAAGTATTTTGACATTGTGTATGATGTTAAGCTGAGTCGAAACAAGTTCCATGCTTCTAAAATGCACAGAGTTTATCATCAAAAGGGGGATATTATTGACTTGAGCATTATAGGTTTTGTTGATTTGATAAAGGAGCACATGCATGGACTAGTTTCATGAACATTGTACGCAGGTCACAATTGGAAACAAGTAAAAGGTATGCACGTGAAAGGGTTACGTATAAGTGGTTATTTCTAATATTCCCTGAACGAAAAGATTTCATAAGTGATAAGGAGCAGGACTCCTTAGTTGAAGAGAACTCCATCCAAAATAAGAGAAGAGTTAGAGGTTGAAGTCAACTAGAACTCTTCCACCAAAGAAGAGTAAAGCATCAGACTTCTACTTACTCTTTATCCATCAGACTTCTACTTACACTTTATCAACTAACTATATATTTATCAATGTTATTCTCTTTCATAGATGACACACACATACAGAAGTAAAAGCAAGAATTGAGTGAAATCGAAAGGCATTTTATGAACGATTCCTGTGAGACTTAAGAGTGTGAACCTGAAGCTACATGAACAAGAGTGAAGAACCAGTTCCATAAAGAGTTTATGTGACTGTCTTTAATTCTAGTTCAAGTGTGTTGGGAGCTTTTGAGTTGTACCTTTCAGCTTTCTTTATAAGCAATTGTAATAGGTACTTGAATTGTTTTATTCCAATTAGAGTTAACTTGAAGTAGTCGCAACAGCACATGACATGTTGCTACAAGGGTTAGAGTTTAATATTTAGGTTTGCAAGCATTCTGCAAATTTTGTTTTGGCTCAGAGTTTAGTGAAGAGTTTGAGAAAATCCTACTGGGAAGTAGGTCGGGGTTTTTTCACCTTTTTGAGTTGGGTGTTTTCCACGTGAAACTCTTTGTGCTCTTTACTTTCTACATAATTTATGCCGCTACAGTAGTATAAGGAACGCATCGAAGAACCAGGTCCTTCGATAATTCGATACACGCGAAAATTGAACACCACACAAATTATCCCCTTCCTCTCCCTCTTCTATAATATTGCGGTATAAAATATAAAATATAATATATATATATATATATATATATATATATATATATATATATATATATATATATATATATATATACACACACACACACATTATAGCTCTCCATCGAAGGAGATTCAATTAAATGAAGCCCCTTCATGGGATGCAGCCCGACCCAGCATGGAGACATACATACTGACATTAGAAGTAGATAAATGATTCAGTATGTCTATTTCAATTTCGCTAATGTATAGAATTACTTCCAGATTGGGGAAAGCATTCATGGAAAAAGAAATAAGATTCGAAAAAGCATTTTAAAAAGAAATCAAGACAGCGTGTGCATCCCTTTCTAAGGATAAGATCAGGAACAAGTTGCCGTCATTCCTTGATTAAAAATTTCAAGTTGTGGCCGCAGAAATATTTACGATATCAACATCAGAACTGAACATATATATATATATATATATTTCTATGCATATCAAAATTTCAATCAGATTTATTAAATCAAAAATTTTTGCTTCGCATTGACTGTAAAGAAGCTAAATTTGTTCTACAGAAGAATGTGCAAAATATTGCTTCTAAACCTATTTTCGCCAGATGGCATGCTATTTTATCAGTTTTAAATTTTGACATTGAATACATAAAGGGCAGCCCAAATTCCATACCCGATTTTCTAACCCGTGAATTCCTTCAAGGCAGATAACATGTCTAAAAAGCCAAAGCCCCCGCGGTTAGCCTTACTAGCCCCGGAGGAGAAGCAACAACAACAGGTTGTTACACAACAGCCTAAAGATACATCAATTTCAACAGTTGTTCAACAACAACAGACAACAGCAGCAGCTGCGACAATATATATATGTATTGGGTCGGATACATTTATATGAAATCAAGTTGGTTACAACCATGTGACATCGGTTCGGGCATAACCTGAGGGAGTCGGAACGGAGGCAGTATGAGGTCGAACTTTCCCGGTCCGAGATTGAGAGGTCGGGTATGACAGACGGAGTAACCGGGACAGAACGATTGATATAATTGACCGAGGAGTACTAAGAGATTGAGGACCGGCCTCGAACCGCATATCTCGCCACTCACCGGATATTTCGCCAACAGTTAATTGTTACAACCGTCATAGCCGTTATGCCGTGATTTGAGGGGATTGTATCCCAAATTTTAGGGGATTTATCTTGTAATTAGTTATTTACCTTATTTAGAACTCTAGTTTTAGCCTATAAGAGGCATACTTTGTCCACCATTGAGGGGGAGATTCTCTCAACTTTATCATCACTTTTCTAGTTGCTTGATACCATTTACACTGTTCATACGAGGATTCCACCATTTTTCTTATTGTTCATCTCAGTTCATATATTTATTTCTTCTTACATTTCAATCGATTTTACCATATTGTTATTTAGTATCAAATTAATTCACGGATCCTTAGCACCACGAACAAATTCAATTGTTATCCGGTTTTCAGGGTAAACAGTTTGGCGCCCACCGTGGGGCAAGGATATTAGTGAACTGTTGATACGTTCCTTTTGAAAAGCACAATTTTACACCTGTTCTTTGCAAAAATTTCTGTCTTTCACATCACAGATTACACATGGCACAATCACTTCCAACTAACAATGTAGTTAGCAACCAAATTGAAAACAATGCCATACCCCCACCTGAAGCTCCAGTTGATGTCAATTCCCAAATGGCATTTGACGCCGATCAGGCATCTGGTTCAGCACCCAGTGTCCGAGGTGAGAATTTTTCGGGAATTCAGCAGAACGAGGAAGAGACAATCAGCCTCAAGATGATATTCGACATGCTGCAAGCCCAGCAAGCAGCAATAGCACAATTGCAAAGC
>MCJB01050349.1:6885-34691 GCA_002018475.1 Nicotiana obtusifolia
TGGGGGGGGGGGGGGTGATAGAATTAGGACTGAGGCTGATCCAGGATAGTTTCTAGTTGGACCTTATAGTTAGTTGGGCCTGTTTGTATAGCTTGGCCGATATATTTTCTTTCCCTTTATACTGGTACTCGGCCCATATCCAGTTTAATTTGTTGTACATACTAATAGACCTATGGGTCAAACAGAAGGTTTTAATGAATCATTTTCCTCTTTTATTTATCCGATGGTATCTCTTCACCGACTAGAACCTAAGATTTTCTTCGATTCATTCCATCAAATTTGTCCCAATTTCCATCGGTTAACACTATACCTAAAAAAGTAATGCTTTTATTTGACGTACACTAATTAAGTTTTTGAAAGAGTTTAGGGGTTTGACCATTCTTGAAGAGGAAAAATTAAGAAAAAGGAAAAAGAAGAACAAAGTTATATCTGTAGTTACTATATATTAATTGATGTTTAGCTTATGATTATCAAAGGATCTCATAATTCCCTAATGATGGTGGATGTGAAGCACAGTGAGATATAATATCTGGAAGGACTTCACGGTCGATTTCAAACTAGAAGTCATGTTTTAACGAAAGAATTGCGGTTGAATTAATAAACATGCTGACTTCTAAGGAAGTCATTATATCGAACTAATTACATTGTTGCTCTCTTCTTCCTTTTCAATTTTCAAAGAAGAACTGCTTATAATATATTTGAATCGGACGTTTATACCAAGCCACTAGAAGCATAATATATGTCAGTATATAGAGTTTTTTCACTTAACTATGGTTAATTGATACTCATATTTTTTTTACTTTATCTACTTAATTGATAAAATGATATGATGTGATATAAACACTTAGTGCGGATAAATCCTTACCATAATATACTGAATATTTATTATGACTTTTCATAGATTCTTTTTACGAGGAAATTAAAAAAATCACAATATTCATATTGAACCACGGATTATGCTCAATATTTCAAAGTCAAAGTGAGTCAAAGTGAAGTCTGTTAAAGTAAACAAAATTACATGGAAGTTAAAATATTAGAATAATTCGTTGATAACCTTTTTTTGCCCCTTGATGTAGAGGAAAATGAGCTCTGAAGGTATGAGATGAGAGTGGAATATCTTGTCATATGGGTCTTGCACTAACTTTTTGAATTTGCTAATTTTTCACTCCTCCTTTTAGCGTCGTGAACTTAGAAAAAGTCAATCTAGGATTCCTTCCTTAATTGGAAGAATGTTAAGAGAATGTGAAGTGTATGAAAATTTGAGCCTTGGCCAAATAAGTAGTATAACTTTATTGAATTAGGAAGAAAAAGAAGTCTATTCTTAGATATCTACGTCCACTTTCAACTTGTTAAGCTATGCAATGAAGACAGCTCTTCCATCTCCTCCTTTTTTATACTTTTGATTTCTTCGACCCTTCTTCAGTGTTTGTTTCAGGTGCTCATCGTCTCTGCAATACAAGCAACAAGAAGCCTCGATGAATTATAAATATATTATACAGTACCATTTCTCCAATTAACAAATCTTAAGCTAGCTAATTTCTGATGGATATGCTAAATGAATTTTTTTCTACATGAAATGTCCCCTTTTTCTCTCTTTTTCAGTTAATATTTCTTGCGCTAATATAATTATTATCTGTATTAGAGAACTAATTGGGCAGTTAAAGAGAATTTTCTTTAGCATACTTAGAATTGGATTAAGGGTCCTAATTTTCTCTAATCAAGGAATGTTGTTAATTATGTACTTCAAATCAAATTCTTCAAGGCTCCACTATCTATTGCCACCTAACTTAATTATAAAAGATCTGCAAACAGAGAGGACTATGTATAAAATAACAATTCAACCCTTTTTCACTGTAATTTCTCAACAAAGGAAAAAAAAAATAGACGTTACTAAAATTGTCCCTCATGCAAGCAAAATCAGTCCATGGCCAAAAGTTTCTAGCGTTCAACTTAGACCAAGTTTGGCAATAAAGCAATAGCACATATTTTATATATTGCAATGTTCATGTACTCAACACAAATTATGCTAAAGTCAACCCTTAACCAACCCATTATTCCCTGCATAAATCTCTTCATCCTCAATCTTTTTTGGTGCATTTGGTGTAGTCTTGAGGCTTTGCTTTAACTTAATTTGCTTAAGAAGAAAAGTGACACTTTTGTCATATTTTTTTCAGACATTCTTGCTTTCTTTATTTTCTAAGGTAATGTATACTAGTATTCTACCCAGTAAGTACTCTTTTGCATATTCTGTAACTTAATATTACTTTTATTAAGTTATGAAAATGAAAATGGAATCTTTGTTATTCTGGTTTCTCCTATTCTTGGTTTTGATAATGTGAGATTCAGATTCGTTTTAATATATGCAAATGAGGGAATATGCATCTTTGAGTATTCTGGAAGAGAATTTATCTCATCATGGTGTTTCTAAGATTAATGTTTTCATGGGTATCTTATATTTTCAGTATTTTAAATGGTTCCACATTTTCGCTGAAAATACTTGTTTTTTGTTTTCTCGTCCATTCTATTAATGCTAGTTTTTTATGTTTTCTAATAAGTTTAACGGATTTTCACTTTTCTGTAGCTTTTTTTTTTTTTTTTTTTGTGACAATATAAACCTCTGAATTCTAATGCAACCTTAATCCCCTTCCAATTATTCTTGCTGCTTCTTTTTCCTTTTTCTGTTTTTGCTGTTGGAGGCCGGCTTGGGGTGATCAGATGAAAAACCTTACCCGCACCTGATGTATGTATTAAACTAATGAGTGTGACACATGTGGCTTACGCATAATCTTTTATCAATTTACTATAATTAAATGATGTGTTTTCTCACTTAATTTCTTGACTCTTGAGGTTTATGAATCCTTTGATTTGGTCTAAAAATATCCAAGTAATTATTTTTTTCGCTAGACTCAAAATACAAGGATTAGAGTGTCAAAAACTCAGGGAAAGCCTTCTTTTCAGGCAGCTAAACCGGCATTTAATTAGTGTCCGTAGTGAGAAATTGTACGTGAACTTAGTTAACGTAACGCGTTCTGTTTACAAGTATAGAGAGTTAATCCCATGTGACCTTTAGCTGCATTTCTTATGGCATCCTTCAACTCCACTTTATTGCTTTGCACATACACTTGTGTATGCTACATATACTGTTCTTGCGGGTCCAAGATCCAATGCAATACAAACTTCAATAACCTCTCTCTCCCCCTTCTTCAAATAAGCCTACAAACTGTGTATTTTCTTTTCAAGATTTGTTCTTTACTGCATTTTACATTATAGGGATAATCCATCAGGTTGCACTCTGAATGGGATTAGCTAGGAATGCTGATATGAGAAGTGTGGATTCTTTAGATGGAATGGGGAGTGAATCTATGGGAGGAAAGGCTAAAATGAGACAACAAAAAAGCAGTTGCTCAAGGCTTGTTACTGTTTTAACTTGTTTACAATTCTCATTTGCTGTTTATGCAACATTTCTTCTATATTACATGAGCCCCTCTCTAGATTTAAGGACTAAACCAGACTTTAGTTGGACTACAAGAATTGCTCAGCAATGGAAGCAATTCATTATTCCTCCCCACGTCGTTACTCGTTATAATCAGGAAGCTAATTCACTTGTTAGAGCTGAAACTCAACCAATAGCTAATCCCTCTGAAGTCTGTGAACATGAGAAGATTGATTTTGTACAGAAGAAGTCGAACGATGCTGTCACGATCAAGTTGAAGACTGAGCTTTATCAAGAAGTGCTAGATTTTCAAAGCAAGTCCCTTGGTGCTGAGACTCTTTCTGAGTTAATGTCAATGAAGTCCAAGTGGGATTTGCACGGTCCAAACAAGCCAAAAATTACAGTAATCTTGAATCATTTCAAGAGGAAAACACTTTGTGCGCAACTTGACTCTTTGCTAGACCAGACTCTCCCATTTCATCATGTTTGGGTACTTTCATTTGGAAGTCCAAACGAGCAATCATTAAAGAAAATTGTGGACAGATATAATGACTCAAGAATAAGTTTTATCAGTTCAAGATATGATTTCAAGTACTATGGAAGGTTTCAATTGGCTTTACAAACCGAAGCTGATCTAGTATATATCCTAGATGATGACATGATTCCTGGGAAGAAGATGCTGCAAATTCTAGCACATGTTGCTGGAACAGACAAGTACAAGAATTCTGTTTTGGGGAGCATTGGTAGGATTTTGCCCTTTAGACAGAAGGACTCTAGTTTTCCAAGCTACAGGAAGTTTCGATCGAAAGAAGCAGGGCTTTATTTGCCTGATCCTGCTTATAATATAACTGTGGACAAAATTGTTCGGGTGGATTTCCTCTCTAGTTCTTGGTTTATGTCTGCTGAACTTGTCAAGACACTTTTCATTGAGACACCATCCACTTTCATGACAGGGGAAGACTTGCACTTAAGGTATGTACTTTAACAGATTCTTGTTTTTTGTGCCAAAAAAGTTTCACATAAACAAGTATTTTCTACTTGACTAAGAATTACTAGTAAATCATACTCCATTATGACCGGTTCAACTAAGGGAGGATAATTAAACTTTTCGAGTTAGTCATATTGGTTGGTTGGCTTACTGAACTTTCACCTTTGGTTGGCCTGAACTTTTCGCCTTGTTTCTGAGGGTTCGATTCTCCACTTAATAATCCCCTACCCCATTTCCCCTTCCCCTTACCCCCAATATTCTTTTAAAAAAAATATAGGTGTAGTATATTACCAAAGTTATACAACCTTGTTTCTACGTCCTATATGAATATAAAAGATGTGAAACATTCTAAGACTGCCCCACTTGATAATACAGAGTGTACCTTTAGTTTTTTGAGTTGATGAGGTGTATTAAATATAATAGCATGAAGATCAAACTTTAATTGAAGATGAGTCTGTTACCTGATTCAGATTAGCATTTTTGCAAATTGATGATTTGAATGTCTCTGTTCTTTTCGATGTACTTCAAAAAAGAATCTTCTTCACTTAGCGATAACTGGTCAACTTTCTGGCCTAAAGTATTATACTATTGGAATCCTGCGTATAATGTTTCTCACTTGTATAATAGACCTTTTCCCGTATTCATTGACTCATTTTGATCCTTAAGTAATCATCTTTTTAGCTTCTAATCTGCTTCCTGAAAGTATCGGAAATTTAAAAGAATTTCTAATATTGATAAGGTACTATAACTAGTCATTTTGAAATCCAAATTAAAGATTTGTGCATGAGAAGAATATCCAATGAACAAATGTATCAGATGATGCATGGTTATGCTAGGCCTTAAAAATCATACAGAGACTAGTTTATAAGCAGGGGAAATTTTCTTTATAACCGCTGTCATTTTTCTTAAAATTTCTAATGACTTCAATATCCTGGAAAAAAAATGCAGCTATCAGCTTCAGAAGTACAGAAATGCTGGTTCATTTGTGCTACCAGTTGATCCAAATGATAAAGACACTTGGGGTGACAGTGAGCATAGACTTGCCTACGTATCCGAAACAACTGTAATTTTCAAGGATGTCGTTCAAGTCCGAGATGATCAATGGTGGAGAGCACTCTCTACTGGTTATGTGACACAATGGGCAGCAATGTACCCTGAAAAAATCGATGCACTCTTCTATGCGCACTCTATCGATGAAGTTAAGGCTCTTGCGCCTCTCCTTGAAAAGTTCAGATTAACTGTTGGAAAGAAGGCATATATTGTTGTCTCAGGAGGCAATTTTTGCACTTGTGAAGATGCAGCAGCAGCTTTGAAATGGCCAAAGGTAGTATGCAAAGAAAGAAGATTCAAGATTATGGATATAGGAGTTGGTGCTTTATCAGGAACTTCAAATTCAGAGGTGCCTGTTGTTCAAGCAGTGTATGCTAGCATGAAAGGACTTATTATAATTCATAATCCTAGCCTGGTGATCACAGTAGCTGATGCTGACTCTAATGTGAAGAAAGCTCTAAATATGGCTATAGAGGCTAATACTAACAGTTCAACACTTGTTCTTCTACCTAGATCATCGGTGCCAAAGGTTCTATGGATGGCTGATCTTCGTTCCACAGCATTGCCAAGTAAGAAATTATACTGTGATTTTACGCTTAATATTCCCCTTCCCTTTTGTCTAAAGCTGATCTGAGATTTTTGACCAATGCATTTGTTATTTCAGATTGGAATAGGATGAGGATTTCTGTAAATATCATCACACAGAACAGAGCTAATTCACTAGCAAGGCTTCTCAAATCTCTCAGTGATGCACACTATATTGGTGATAAAGTTTCTATTACTTTCAATATGGATAGCAAGGTGGATGAAGCAACACTAAAGCTTGTCAACTCATTTAATTGGCCTCATGGACCCAAAATTATTCGAAGAAGAATCATTCAAGGAGGCCTCATTCGAGCTGTGAGCGAGAGTTGGTACCCCTCCTCCGATGATGATTTTGGACTCTTACTTGAAGATGACATTGAAGTATCCCCTTACTTTTACCTTTGGATTAAATATGCTCTCTTGGCCTATCACTATGACCCTGAAATATCACTTCCTGAGCTCGAGGCGATCTCTCTCTATACTCCTAGATTGGTGGAAGTGGTAAAAGAAAGGCCTAAATGGAATGCAACAGATTTCTTCAAACACATTCATCCTAATACACCTTATCTCCACCAGTTGCCTTGCAGTTGGGGTGCAGTTTTCTTTCCCAAGCAATGGCGGGAATTCTACGTTTACATGAACATGAGATTCACAGAAGATGCCAAGCAAAATCCTGTTCAAATCCCAAGATCAAGAACAAATGGTTGGCAAGCTTCTTGGAAAAAGTTTTTAATAGACATGATGTACTTAAGAGGGTATGTTACCCTTTATCCGAACTTTCCAAATCAAACAAGCTTTTCAACCAATCATATGGAACCAGGAGCTCATATCGCTGCTAAGGAAAATGTGATTAAGCATAACAAGGTTGATTTCGAGGTGCCATTGCTGAAGGAAGACTTCATAAACTTTCTGCCAAATGGAAAAATGCCTGCAGCTTCAAAATTGCCTTCATTAAACCTCTTCAATCAGCCTGTTTCTCTCAAGGGCTTAAAGGCGGCTGGAGCAAAACTGAGGCAAGATATTCTTAAATGCAATCCAACAGAGGTAGTAGCAGTTAACCATGAGACAGGTCTACCTTCAAATTGTGCAAGATTCTGAGAATACCTCACTTTATCCAATTCCTTTTTTTTCTTCCACTCACAAAAGTTTTATTCGATAAATTTTTCGTGTTACATCACTTGGTGTAAGTGATAATGAGCAATTGGGGTGAGAGCAAGTTGAAGCACCGATAAATACTAATCCTTGTTTTCCACATTTAAGGATGGGGAATAAGGATTTCTTGATGACAGAACTGAGACTTGTATAGTTACCCTTTGCAGCCAAAAGTGGCTATCTATATCCTCCTCTTTTCTATCTGCCTATATATATCTTTTGTCGTTTTGGTAACTTAAGATTTGTACATGACATATATGACTGGATGGAGTTTGTTAGCTCCCTACAGAGATAAATAGGGACCTCTCTATTTGTACTTTTATATATTGTGAACATACCACTCATTTGGTTCTGGGAAGTAAATAAAACTTACTGATGTCAATCAAAGAAGAAAGAAGCGCCTTTTGACCTGATAGTCGCTAATACACTAAATAGCATTATTCCAATAGCATAACTAGACTTGGAATCACAGCTCGGTGCAGTCCCTAAACTGAGATATAAGACATATGTTCTGCATTAGCAATTCATTTCCAGAGATTTATCTTTAGGAATGTTACTTTAAATTTTTTCAAGTATCAGAATGAAAACCTGTAATTAGAGGAAAGTGCACTACTTCAAGTTAAATGTGTACTACAATTTCAAGTTCTTACAGCAGACAAACATTACATCAAACAAGTAGAAATAACTAGGACAAATCAATCAGTAAACTGTGCAGATAGATATGAGACAGACTAGATCAAACCGGAGCCAGACTCTCAACAAATTGGTAAAAATCGTAAGATCCAATTTGCAATGGAGTTTTCCCTATAAAGCTATTCTCTTCTCAAATAAAAAAAAAAAAAAACTCTTATCTACAAGATTATAAGCCATAAATTTTCCTGGAACATGAAACACCACGAACGACTGTTCTACACTTTGCGTCCGCACAAAACCAAGCAAACCAATATCCAGAAAGGCATTCGAAATTCCACCAAATTCAACGTGCTACTTGATAGACCAATTAGATTAATCTCTTTCATTTCAAAAATACTTAATTTTGACGCATCACTGATAATGAAATGCAAATGGCCACTAGATTCCACAAGCAAATGCATGAAAAGGCAAAACTTCATCAGCTGAATTGCTGGAACCACGGGAGATTCACCAATCATAAGCTTATCAATTTCAAAGTACATTAAAGCATGTTGGGTAGTGATATAGGTGAATGGGAAATGGTGAAGGGAATGTAAAAGTGAAGGAATGTAAAAGGTGCATTTGCTTTGGTTAAAGCATTTGTCCAACATAGTAAAAAGAAAGAAAAAGATAGGTGTACACCTTCTCTAGTTGCTAAAAGGGGCAAGGACCCCTCGCGATCTTGGACAAACTTTTTCTTCATTATTTAATTAATTAATTATTTATTTATTTAATTAATTAATTAATTAATAAATAGGAATCCATCCAACGCAGATCGACCCTGACCCACGCGCGACCCGCGACCGACCCGGTCCGTTTTCTCTCTTCCCAGATCTTTTTGAATTTCCCTCAAAACCTGGTGACTGATCTGAATGGTTGCAAACATTCAGAATCAGTACCTCCAACGGCTATAAATTCTTGATTTTTTCTAGAATTCAACACGAATTGATATGCAATCAAACTTCCTCAAAACTTTCTTCTTCTTTATTCTGTGATATACTACTGTTGAGTGGTTCGCTGCTACCAGAATTTGGAGTACTACTATTCTGGTAAGATAATCGTTCTATCCTGGGAGGGGATATTCCATCAACCTCGAGTACTGTGAGGGAATAATTTCCTTAAGGACACACTTTAAACTAAGTGGGCTCGATTATATCCTGAAAAATAATTCTACATTGTTTCTGTTCTTCTCCAGTTTCTGCTGTTTACTGTTTCTGTTTCTACACTGTTTTTACTAAGTGTTTGACAGATTGTTTACAAGTTATTTTAAAACGTATACAGATTATTATTGCGAACAATCTTAAGGAAATTATCTGTTTATATTAATCTGTGTTTGGAGACTAAAACCTGTGTGGTTTTCTACTCCGTATGAAATTTCGTATTCTGACTTGAAGACATAAAAACTTCGTTGGAATACTAGAGTTCATACTTGTACAACGATTTGAATAACATAAAAACTTCATCGTCGCTGTTGGAAAATTTTATTTTGCTATTCTGATTATTAAGTCAGTTTATCAATTTTGACAATGAAAAAGAAATGGCAAGTGGAAGTGCTACTTCTTCTGCAAATGTTGCACCAACGGTTACTCCTACAATCCGTATCGCTGTTCCACCGGCTAAGAACCTGCGAAGTTCACCGGTGTCAACTTTAAAGGATGGCAACAAAGAATGTTCTTTTGGCTTACCACCCTTGGTATGCAGAAGTTCACCAACGAAGAACCTCCTATGCCTGCTACTGATATGCCGGCCTATGAAAAATTTATGATAGTTGAGGCATGGAAACAAGTAGATTTTTGTGTAAAGGCTACATTTTTAGTGCCTTAGAAAATGACTTGTACAACGTTGATAGTGCAATAGAGACCTCCAAAGAATTATGGAGTGCACTTGAAAAGAAGTACAAAACCGAAGATGCTTGCTTAAAGAAGTTTGTGGTTGCCAAATTCTTAGACTACAAAATGGTGGATGGAAAAACCGTTGGACCCAAGTTCAAGAGCTTCAACTTATCTTCCATGACCTTATGCTGAAGGCATGGTAGTGAATGAAGCATTCCAAGTGGCTGCAATGATTGAGAAGTTGCCATCCTCATGGAAAGACTTTAAGAATTATCTTAAGCACAAGAGAAAGAAAATGAAGCTGGAGGATCTTGTGATTCGTCTCAAGATCGAGGAAGATAACAAAATTACTGAGAAGAAGTACCGTAAGAATTCACCGATTAAAGGGGCAAACGTCGTTGAAGATGATGCTCCGAAAAAAGAACAAGAAAAGGAAGAGGCCTTCTGGAAAGGAGACGTATCCTAACAAGAAAAAATTCAAGGGTAACTGTTATAATTATGGTAAAGCAGGCCATAAAGCTCCCGATTGTCGTGCCCCCAAGAAGGACAAAGAGAAAAACAAGGGTCAAGTAAACATAGTAGTAGATGTTGATGACCTGTGTGCAATGCTGTCTGAGTGCAACCTGGTTGGTAACCCAAAGGAGTGGTGGCTTGATTCTGGCGCCACTCGACATGTGTGTGCCGTTAAGGAAGCATTTGCAACCTACACTCCTGCTAGACCCGAAGAGGAGATATACATGGGAAATACTGCAACAGCCAAAGTTGAAGGATGTGGCAAGGTTTTGTTGAAGATGACATCCGAAAAAGTGCTGACTCTCAACAACGTCATGCACGTTCCAACAATTAGGAAGAATCTAGTTTCAGCTGCACTACTCGTGAAAAATGGGTTTAAGTGCGTGCTGGTTAGTGATAAAGTTGTACTTAGTAAGAATGATATGTTTGTAGGAAAGGGCTACCTCACTGAAGGCCTTTTCAAACTTAATATAATGGTTGTTGACAGTATTAATGGAAAATCTGCTTCTTCTTACTTATTGGAGTCAAATAATTTATGGCATGTTCGTTTAGGACATGTTAATTATAAAACCTTGCGAAAAATGATTAATCTTGAAATATTGCCTAAATTTGAGTGTAATACATCTAAATGTCAAATATGTGTTGAATCAAAGTTTGTTAAGCATTCGTATAAGTCTGTTCAAAAGAATTCAAATCTTTTAGACTTAATCCACACTGACATTTGTGATATGAAGTCAATACCATCTCGCGGTGGAAAAAAGTATTTCATAACTTTTATTGACGATTGCACTCGATATTGTTATGTTTATTTGCTAAATAGTAAGGATGAAGCAATAGAAGCATTTAAGCAATATAAGAATGAAGTCGAAAATCAAATGAATAAAAAGATTAAAATGATTAGAAGTGATATGGGTGGAGAATATGAATCTCCTTTTGCAGAAATATGTTTAGAATATGGAATCATCCATCAAACTACTGCTCCCTACACACCACAATCCAATGGAGTTGCGGAAAGAAAAAATCGGACATTGAAAGAAATGATGAATGCTTTACTAATCAGTTCCGGTTTACCGCTAACCGAATACTCAACAGAGTACCCCACAGCAAAACACACTCTATTCCTTATGAAAAATGGAAAGGAAGAAAACCCAACTTGAAATATTTTAAAGTGTGGGGGTATCTAGCAAAGGTACAAGTACCTTTACCCAAAAGGGTGAAAATAGGGTCAAAAGCCGTGGACTGTGTTTTCATTGGATATGCAACAAACAGTAAAGCATGTAGATTTTTGATTCATGATTCTGACAATCCCGAAATTCATAATAATAAGGTAATTAAATCTGATAATGCTGAATTCTTTGAAAACATCTATCCGTATAAAATTGAATGCGAGTCATCGAATGAAAGATTTAAACGAACACGGGAAGAACCAAAGGAGAATGCCCCTAGCGAAGAAAATCCAAGGCGTAGCAAACGTCAAAGGACGTCCACTTCCTTGGGTCCAGATTTTGTGACATTCCTTCTTGAAAATGAGCCTCAAACTTTCAAGACGGCTATGTCATCTCCTGATTCAACATTTTGTAAAGGGCAGTCAATAGTGAGATTCAATCAATCTTAGATAACCACACATGGGAAATGGTTGATCTTCCTCCTGGAAACAAACCTTTAGGTTCTAAATGGATTTTTAAAAAGAAAATGAAAGCTGATGGCACTATTGACAAATATAAGGCAAGTCTTGTGGTCAAAGGTTATAGACAAAAGGAAGGTCTTGATTATTGACACATACTCGCCTGTAACAAGAATAACGTCCATTTGGGTGTTAGTGGCTGTGGCAACCTTGTATGGTCTTGAAATTCACCAAATTGATGTTAAAACAGCTTTCTTAAATGGTGATTTGGAGGAAGAAATTTACATGGAATAACTCGAAGGTTTTGTGGTTCCTGGTAAAGAAAAGAAAGTGTGCAAACTTGTAAAGTCGCTTTATGGACTTAAACAAGCACCCAAACAATGGCATGCTAAATTTGACCAACCATGTTGGCAAATGGCTTTAAAATTAATGAGTGTGATAAATGTGTTTACATTAAAAATACTCCAGGCGACGAAGTCATTGTTTGTTTGTATATTGATGACATGCTGGTAAAGAGCAAAGATATGGCAGATATAAATGCTACAAAGCGCATGCTAGGAGTTGTTGATGTAATCTTAGAAATCAGAATTCATAGAACTCCACAAGGTTTAGCATTATCACAGTCTCACGACATAGAGAAAATACTTGACAAGTTTAAGTACTTGGATTTTAAGATTGCCAGAACTCCAATTGATGTGAGTTACGCACTTCAAAAGAATGAAGGTGAAAGTAAATCACAAGGGGACTATGCGAGAGTGTTGGGAAGTCTAATGTATATCATGAATTGTACACGACCAGATATAGCATGTGCTATTAGCAAACTGAGTCGGTTCACAAGTAATCCCAATCACACTCATTGGATGGCAATGAAACAAGTTTTGGGTTATCTGAAACATACTCAAGACTATGCTTTGCATTATAATAAATATCCCGAAGTGATTGAAGGATATAGTGATGCAAATTGGATCACTGGATCGTCTGAAGTTAAATCCACGAGTGGATATGTTTTCACATTAGGGAGTGGAGTAGTGTCTTGGAAATCATCCAAACAGACTTGCATCGCCCGTTCCACTATGGAATCCGAATTCATAGCTTTAGACAAGGCCGGTGAAGAAGCTGAATGGCTCGGAATTTCTTAGAAGATATTCCATTTTGGCCCAAACCTTTGGCTCCTATATGTATACATTGTGACAGTCAAGCAGCAATAGGTAGGGCAGGGAGCGTAATGTATAACAGAAAATCTCGTCACATACGACGGAGACACAATACCGTTAGACAACTCCTCTCTAGTGGCGTTATCACGATTGACTATGTAAAGTCAAGAGATAACGTAGCGATCTGCTTACAAAAGGCTTATCTAGAGAGGGAGTTAGTAGATCATCAATGGGAATGGGGTTAAGGCCGAGGACAAATCATCATGGCGGTAACTCTACCTAGCAGATTGGAGATCCCAAGAGCTAGGTTCAAAGAGATCAAACAAAGTTGTGACTGACAGTTCAATATTTTCAAATAACTCAACCCCTTCTCGGATGAAGACAATGTTCAGAAATAAGGACAAAACTTTATGGCTGGTTAATGAGTTAATAAAGCCTTAAGGTTTTTTAACGATTATCTAAATCTGGCAGTATATGACCAGATAATGTGGCTATAGGACCACATGTTTAGAAATCACCTATGTGAGTGTTAAGTGTAAGCCTCTTTAAAGGAGAATGACAAGTAAAGGCCCATTCTCTATGCACTCATGAAACCAGGCAGTGTTCATGGCTGAAACGAACACAACCGTGAGAACCATAAACAGTTGAGGGTTGATTGTGTGACTTATGTTGTCTAGGTATACAACAAAGTTCGACGATTCAAAGATATCAATTCTACCAATTGATCGAGTATATCCGATATAAGTTCACTACGGAAAGTTCAAAGGGAAACCTGCTTATCCAGATGCAGTCAATCTTCGCTTGTATATCATACTCGTCCGCGCATTCTTTTGTATTATGGCCATTCCCCATTCATGTGGTGGATTGTTGGGTATCGATATAGGTGAATGGAAAATGATGGGATGAAAAGTGAAGGGAATGTAAAAGGTCCCTTTTGCTTTGGTTAAAGCATTTGTCCCACATAGGAAAAAGAAAGAAAAAGAGAGGTGTATATATTACATTACACTTTCTCTAGTTGCTAAAAGGGTTGAATAGGCAAGGACCCCTTGCGCCGTCGTCGTCGTCGCTCGCTCGGCTCGGCTTCGGCTTCGGCTTCGGATTCGGATTTGGATTTGTCAAAGATTGATTGATTATCTTTTTGGACAAACTTTTCTTTAATTATTTATTTATTTAATTAATTATTTAATAAATAGGAATCCATCCAACGTGGATCGACTCGGATCCGCGACTTGTGACCGACCCGGTTCGTTTTCTCTCTTCCCGGATTTTTTCGAATTTCCCTCCAAACTGGGTGACTGATCTGAATGGTTGCAAACATTCAGAATCAGTACCTCCAACCTGGTGACTGATCTGAATGGTTGCAAACATTCAGAATCAGTACCTCCAACGACTATAAATTCTTGATTCTTTTCAGAATTCAACACGATTTTGATCTGCAATCAAACTTTCTCAAAAAATTCTTTTCTTCTTTATTCTGTGTGATATACTGTTGTTGAGTAGTTCGCTGCTATCGGAATTTGGAGTACTACTATTCTAGTAAGATAATCGTTCTATCCTGGGAGGGGATATTCCATCAACCTCGAGTACTGTGAGGGGAATAATTTCCTTAAGGACACACTTTGACCTAAGTGGGCTCGATTATATTCTGAAAAATAATTATACATTATTTCCGTTCTTCTCCAGTTTCTGATGTTTACTGTTTCTGTTTCTACACTGTTTTTATTAAGTGTTTGACAAATTGTTTAAAAGTTATTTTAAAACGTATACTGATTGTTATTGCTAACAACTAGTACTAGATTTTATTGGGAAATGGTGAAAAGTATGATTGTACTAAAAACTATCTTAATTCTATCGGACGTTATACATTGGGACAGTCATACTCTTTTTGTAAGTAAATCCTCTCATACTGCATTTGTCCCTAATAAAGTTCCGACTTGAAGTACAATAGAGGTAACCTTAAGCAGTAGTACTTAAATATAGAGCGGACACATGGAATCCACTCTGTCCATGTTGGAGTTCCATTTGAGTCAATGATAAATAAGAGATGAGTTGCAAATGGCAAGCGTATGTATAAATAGATGTTAAAAATAAGATATTTTATATAGTAAATCTGAACCTTATATATATATTTTATTCTTATGCCACTAAGATTACGTCCTCTGCAGCATGTTCATCAGCAAATCTGAATTGGTACAACGAAAGCCTAATAATTCCGAATGGTTCTTATGCTTTAACTGCTAACAACTGCATCAAATGTGGCTGCAGTTCTACTGATCTCAGGTAACCAATACCAAAAATCGATCATCATGATACGTATTTGCTATCAATTTTAAGTTTAAATTAATTTCGAACACTTTATCTTTTGATGTTTGATCGAACAGCATGGAGTGTTCAGCTTCAGGAATTGTGGATAAATGTTCCCATTTACAGTGCAAAGACTCCAATCTCTTTATCGGAGAAAGGCACGAAAAGCACACAGCATTTGGTAATTGCAATGTTACAGCCTGCATTTATCGTGGACATCTTGGAGGCAAAACTTTTAGAAGGTATTAAAAAAATGGCATATATCTCCAGGCAAACAAAAGATATAAAACTAACATCTCTCTTTGTTTGTTTTGCAGTTTGGTGAATTCAACTGATGTCAAGTGTTTAGGTAATAAAATCATATCCCAATTCTTGAAAAGATGCTTCCTCGTTTGAGATTTGTTTTAATTTCTCAGTCCTAATATAGGTGTTTAGTTTTACTTGTATTTTTCTTCGGGTATGTAGGTAACCAGAGTCAACATACAGGGTTATCAATGGCGTCTCCAGCAACTGATTTGGCATTATCTCCATCTCCATCTCCTTCATATTTCTCACATTCAGCCAAAAGCCACACATTACAACTCATGAATTCTAGTCCTTCGCATAGACATAGCAAAAAATCGCTATCTCAAGCGTTACACTTTAGTTTATTGGTTATGGAGCTTATCATTGAAATACTCTTGTAGAAGTTTATTGTTTTTTGGCTATTACATATAAAGGGGGGCCGAGGAGGGGGAGTTGGAAAAAAGACTTATGAGATCGAACATACACCTATTGTGTGAAAGGCTAACGAATGTAGGGATTTTGATACGTTGCAATCGATTCCCACCGGCCTTTCTTGTTCCTTGTATTTCTTTGGTTAAAGCAAATCATATAGTCATAAATCAAACTAATGGGAATGGCTGAGAGGAGAATTTATTTAGGTCCCCAATTGGCTTTTTCTGGCATCCTCAAACTGAGCAACAGTAGGACAAAATATAGGAGTACTTTTATTCAAGCTAAGAGGTATTGCTTATTTGGAAATTGAATATGAAGTCATTTACTCAAAAGAAATCCTGTTTTGGTGTTTTCAACTTGAGCATCCGTTTTGAGACACACAGTAAATCAGTAATCACTAATGAAATTGTTTTTTATTACAAGTTTTGACGGTCCATCAAAATTCGTAATTTCATTTAAATGACAATTTTTTGTCGAACCTTATAGTAGATATATTTACCCCCTCCAAAATATAAATAGAAATTCTGTAACCAACTAACCAAGCATGCAATAGTGATACCTTCTCATCCCAATTATATGGCATAATTTTCATTTATTTGATATAAATTAAAATTTAACTAGACCTTGCAATGTCGGGAAAAAATAACTAGATCTTATCTGTTTTCTTTTTTCTAAAAATAGTTTTTCCCCCTTAGTCAAACAACTACATCGTCCATAAAAAAGATGACACGCAATCCCATATGGATATTGTTTCAAATCTGACTGAACATAAGCTTTCACCTCAGGTAAAATCATGTGATTTGCAATACGTACAGATATTAATCCACAACATGAATTTGACACTCCTAGTGATGCTATTTTTAACCTCGTCAAATTGGGACAAGTGTCAGCATATTTCTTCTACATTTAACACTATTTCATGCGCGTCTTTTTTACTGTCAATTTTTTGTTGTACTAAGATTCTTTAGATGAAAGCTGACTTCTTGTAAAGACCATAAGCCAACGCTTGAATTGTCCAACAGTTAACCCATTAATTAGTCATCCCTCTCTCTCTCTCTCTTTCTCGGAATATATATATAATATATATATTATGTTCTATCAGAGTTTCTTTTTCATAGTTCTTAAGAAAGATGGAGTATTTAATAGTTTTAATTCTAAAAGTATTTGTCTAAATAATTATTTAACTCGATTTTAAACGTCTCACTTAACTAATATTTTACTAATTAAAATTATAATGGGTGAATCCTTAAAAAAAAAAAGTAATAAGTGCTTCTTGTACATTTTGAAACAAAACCAATAAATAACATGGACAGGAGATTATCAAATAAATGGGCATATCTAGCCTTATGGTACCAAGTTCCTTGAACTCATAATTACTTCTCGTGCCGAGGATAATATATGTATAAAAATTTATTAAAATTGCAACAATAGTAAATATAAACTCATGATTTTAAAATATAATGAGTTCAAAATTAAAAATCTTAAAAATTGAACCCATAAAATTTTAACCTTATATCCGTTTTTGATTAGACGCATACTTTAATACAAATACTAGAGAGGCGGACGACTCGGACACAATCCAAAATGGACAAAATATTACTAGACCGAAACATGCAATATGTTGATATTCTCTGATTTCCCCAATTGCCCAAGCACAGAGCAAGGGCTTGTAGATTAATGTCGTAAAGAAATTAAATTCCCTATGCTCGACGTAACGACATCTCAAATGTAAATTTCACACGAAATCAATTTTACTAATTATAATGTAGCATACATTATATAATGCATATTAATACGACAAACGTTTAACGAGAGAATATCAAAGAAAACACCCAAAATTCAATGGAGAAAGGGAAACCACTTCTATTGCATGTAAAAATATGTGGATATGGCAAATGTCAAGCTGGCACATTCTTCTTATAGATGTTTCGAGAATTTTTATATTTCTAAATTTCATATTTCCAACTTATTGAAATTACCTAGCGAACAAATTTTGAGGTCATTTTGTTATCAATCAACGAGCGCTAGTGGATCAAGTGGAGGAGAATAATGGTTCAGATTTTCTCATCAAGCACACAGATGCAAACATCAGAGAAAGAAGCCACTGATGGGAGATGGAGAAGTTTAAAGGAAACAAAAAAGGACCGCAAAGAGAAAGTTTTTAAAATTTATATAACTAGAATAATTGAACTATAAAGACAAAAATGTCATAAATAACACTAATAGCAGGTCTTCTTCATTCACGTTGATCTCCATATAAGTCACATATTACAAAGAGGTCCCATAAGAATCCTTAATTTGGACATATAACCAATCCGAATGCTCTGTTCAAGATTGATTTCAAAATTCAGCCAATCAACATTTAGATAGGCTAATTTCATGGGACCCAAAAGAGCTTAATCTTATTTTTTGCTAGCCAAAAGTGCATGGCTCAACAAGGCAATACAACACTGTAGTATAGCAAAAGTGGCCGTTGTGGGCTCTCTCAACTGGCAATTATTGTCCCAAGAAGTTATATATCCTTAGTTTCTAATCAGTCCTTTATATATATTGAACTGTTCCAATTAGTTTTGGGGCTTGTTCACACTTTTCCAACCCAATCAATCCAAACTGTTGAATTCATTAGATACTGATTCCTATCTCGAGAATTCCCTCTTTCAATAGCCTAATTTAACTTCTATATGATGACTAGTGAAAGCAAGACGGCAAATGCCATTGGAGGAAAAACAGCTAGAGCTTGTGATAGCTGTTTATCAAAGCGGGCACGTTGGTTTTGCCCTGCTGATGATGCCTTTCTTTGTCAATCCTGTGATGTTTCAGTCCATTCAGCTAACCAATTAGCGAGTCGCCATGAAAGAGTTCGTCTTGAAACATCTTCTAATAAATCAACTGACACCAAATTCGTCGACCAAACTGTTTCTCAACCTTCTTGGCACCAAGGGTTTACTCGAAAGGCCAGAACACCAAGAAATGGTAAGAATAGAAGTACACAAATTGGACAACGGAAAAAGGACGAGGAAAATATGGTACCAGAAATGGGAAGTGAAGAAAACTCACCGGATGAAAATGAATTCGAAAATGAAGAGCAGCTTCTTTATCGCGTCCCTGTATTCGATCCCTTTGAAGCAGAACTCTGCTGCACTGTCCCAAATGAAGTAGTAGATGAAACCACTACAATGAATGACTTGGACATTTTGTTGAACAGTGAAGATGCATGCGATGATTTAGGGATTCCTGAGTTTCTTTCTTCTGAGATTGAACTGGCTGAATTCGCTGCCGATGTTGAAAGCTTGTTAGGCGAAGAGTTTAGAGTAGTAGCAGAAGAAGAAGAACAGAGTCGGCTAATTAACGGTTCTGTTGAAGATAATAAGGCAATAAAGATTGAGGTTGAAGATGAAGAAATGAGAGCTGTTGTTGCTTGTCATTTGGATCCTGAATTGGACATGGCAAGGGAAGCGCTGAATTGGGATTTTGAATATGAAGAGACAGTTGAACAGAAGGTAAATATGACTGCAGCAACAGAGTTTGTCCCTAGTGCAGAATGTGGCGGCAGTAAAGCTGATGCAAAAAGGAGGCTGCTTTTGAGGCTTAATTATGAGGCAGTCATTAGTGCTTGGCCAAATCAATCTTCTCCGTGGACTAATGGAATCCGACCCCATTTCAATCCTGATGACTGCTGGCCTGATTTCTTGGTATTTATCTTCTCCAATCCATTTTTAATTCCTCCACAATCATGGTAGTTATTAGTTTAAAAAAGATTAGTTTATGGTTTATTTGATGGTATCTCTTATTCGAATAACCATAGTAACTCTCTAGAGCTAATACTAGGATCAAACCTCTGCTTCCGGCAGTGGTAGAGCCACATGCATTCAAGGGATGTCAACTGACACTCCTTCGTCCAAAAAATTGCATTGTGTAGCTACGTATAGTATTTTGGCTTGAATTTACTTCTTTATAGTTTGCCCCCTAGTGAAAATCCTAACCATCACTGGCTTCCAGAAGGAATGCATTTACTAGATAAAAGATTGACGCTAGCTCTCCCATTATTGCCATGGTTCATGATAACTTGAGCAATCACGCGAGCGACACGTGCAATAAAGACTATAATAAGTTAACCTACTACGATAATATACAAAAAAAAAAATTCACAGTTAGTGTATATAAGTTAATTCTTATTCTATAATTTATCGTACTTCAAAGGGAGTCAGTAGCCCGTTAAATTCAAATCATAATTCTGCCCCTGATTATAATTGACCTCCTTATGCATCTTTCCTTATGTATCTTTTTTCATGCTGATGCAGGAAACATGTACTGGAGAAGGAGGAGGTCATCAACCATATGGTGGGGGAAAAGTAAGAGGCGAGGATGGAGGAAGAGAAGCAAGGGTGTCACGTTACAGAGAGAAAAGGAGGACACGATTGTTTTCCAAGAAAATTCGGTACGAAGTAAGGAAACTAAATGCTGAAAAAAGGCCTCGTCTCAAAGGCCGATTCGTTAAAAGGACGACATCGTTTTCGTCACCTGGTTTTCCGTACCTCATGAATAAAAGATGACGGATATATCTTGAATAGAGTTGATGAGTTTTCTATAATCGCCATTTTGCTTGCACTAGCAATCTGGAATGACTTAGGTTTTTTTATCATAACCTATGTTTATTCAATCAATAAAATATTGTTAATTAAGCTTTTATCTCAGCAAATCTATTTATTTTCCTTGCAAATTAGAGTTCGGGAAAAGCCGAACCACGTTTGGTCTAATATATGCAAATTTATCTTGCATTTCTACAAGATTGTTCACGACTTGAACATATTACCTTTTTAGCGTTGCACCAAGACTTTTCTTCTAAACTCTAATTTAACCTAACAAATTTCGGAACTCTTTTTAAGTTTATATGCAGTTTAGTCTTCTCAATTGTAATATAAGGAATAGACAGTCAAGGAGACTGCGGGCGAGTTGGTTTTAATCTTCTATTTTCCTGGATATACAGTGTCATTTTTGGATATGTTATAAGGCTGTTGAATCTTTCATGAGAATTATGATTATATATAAGAGGAAAAGAATCATCACCAGATATTCCCTCAAAAGAAAAGAAGAAAATATATAGGTGAAAAATTGCTTACATAGTGACGTTATACAATATTTGGTGGGATTGAAACTCACACTATACGAACTCCACGAAAGCTTCAAGATCACTTGTAACTTCATTATTCTTCATTAGCACCAGACTGCTGGAAATTCATTTTTTTAGGTATAATGTATTATGTAACATTTTATGAGATCTTCAATCTGCCACTTCAATTTTAAAAAATGATGCTAAAAAATACACAGATTAGAAAGAGTTAATTGACATATCCCTGAAAAAAGTACACTATCATATTCAAATTAAAGCATCAGATAACACCCAAATAAAATATGATCACCAACTTAATTATGCTTAACCCATAGGTAACAACTTCACAGATGGATTTCCTTATAACTTCGTGGACCAAATCACCATAAGTTTGCTTATCGTACTCCTAAAAGAAAAGTACCAAAGTAAAGAAGAGGAGGATAGAGCAAGAGAAAAGAGATATGCAATGACTCAGATATAACCAAATAACTGGAACTTGTTACACAGTTGAATGATGAAAAGATAATACACCGCCAGTATATGTCAATCAACTAAGGGGTCATGTGGTGCACAACAAGATTTATCATGATATTATATTCCTAAATTTTATACCAAGATTTTGATATTATATTTATATTGATAATTAAAATTAATAACCAAACACAAAATATATAAATGTAATCTCATAATTTATATCAGATTGGTGTTCTAATCCGGTAATCAAACAACCCTTAAGATAACTAGGCCCGTCAAACGCTAGTCTTCTCATTCTCTTGGGCCTTGGGCCATGCATATTTCTCTATTCATTTCCTTCTTTGTTAGCCCGCATCCGAAACTATTTGTATTCATTAGCCACAAAAATATAAAATTTATACATATAATATAAAATTATTATATTTTTATATATAATATACAAAAATATATTTATACTATATTAAAAGCACGAAGACCTTTAGCGAAATGTTGTTCACCTAATTTACCCTTTAAAATTTGATTTCACACTAGACTAAATAGTAATTTAATTAATATTTAAGAATAGACATTTAATTATTTTTTATTAATTAAGACTTCAAAGTCAACTAAATTTAACATATTATATTCTTCCTTATTGAAACTATATAATATCACAAATTTGTGAAAGAAAAAATAAATAACTGACAACCAATTGCTCTTAGTTTTAGGAGTCGAATTCGTCTCTCTCAACTAAATTTGTGACTTAAACATTTGTCATCATGATTCCAAATAATTGGATCGCTATGTTACAGTGAGTAACTCAAGAATTTTATTATCTGAAGTCAATATTCTTTTAATCTAATTTTTGTTAGTTGTGCGTTTGCTAAGATGATTGAATTTTGAGTCCATAATTAAGTTTGTATTATATCATTATTAGAAATTCGGAAAAAAGCAATCACAAAAAGCAATTAAAATTAGTCGTTTATTGGCAAAATAGCGATCAAACAAGCCTGATCAATATTAAGGTGGTCACTTTACCTTAGGGACCAAATATTCTGGGTAAAAAAAATGGCGACCAACTTTGGTCGCTTTTAATATTTTAATAATATAATATTGGCAACCAAAGTTAGTCTCCAAATGTAAATTACGTTTTCTTTTTATTTATTATAATCATAAAAAAGCGACCAATTTTGGTCTGTAAAGAAAATATTATATTTTAAAATCTGGAAAATGGAGACCAAAGTCGGTCGTTATATTATTAATTTTTTAAAGTAAGAGACCAAAGTTGGTCGCTATTTGCAAGAATTAAATTTTTTTTTTAATTATAAGCGACCAACTTTGGTCGCTATATTTTCAGAAATTATTTTTTTTAAATGGAATGGCGACCAAAGTTGGTCGCTTTTGAGAAATTTGGGTTAAATAGCGACCAAAGTTGGTCGCTATTGCCCAGAAAATGGGTTTTTTTTTAAAGGGAAAAGCGACCAACGTTGGTCGCTTTTCTTGGTATATTTTTGGCAGAAACTGCCTGTTTTGGCAGCTACACCACCTGCCAGCTTACCAAAATTCCTAAGTAGGCATTTTATGCCAACAACAACAATAAACAACAACAACAACAACAACAATAACAAACAACAACAACAACAACAATAACAATAACACTAAAACTATCAAATTATAAAGTTCAATAGAACTAATACATTAAGATAACCAAACTAAGTTAACTGTTATTACAAGTCAAGGATTATTTTGTACATCATTATCATCACCGTCTGATGAACTTTCATCACGAAGACGGTATGGAGAAGGGTGTAGTTGTCTAGGACGGGAAGAATGATAACGGGGAGGACGGGAGGAACGAGCACGGGGAAGGCGAGCCTCTGGCAATGACTCGCGAGACCGGAGAATCGGAAAACTGCTAGAAGCCAAGAGAGATTTGAGCTGCTCTTGTATGCCAACGTACTGAGCCTGTATAATCTTTTCTCTTTCCTTGGTGGCTTCTAGCTCATATGTGAGCTTTGCCACAGTCTCTCGCATAGAGGGAAGGCCCTCCCCATCAAGTTTTTCGGCTTGCGAGGAAGTCCCTATTCCTTGCATTCCACACTTATAGCGATGGAATTTCTTAGTAGGAAGCCTGTATACCTTCCCCCATTTGGACCGCCAGCAACCTGCGTCCATATTCTTTCAGCATCCTCGTCCGAAAGTTGGATTGGGTCGCCCGATTCATTAGGTCGCTAACTGCGTATGAATTCCTCCACTTCAGCTGTGAAGCGACCCTGTAAGAAAAATTACATTGAATTAGTATTTCAAAATTTATATTAAAGTAAATCAAAATACTTAATGAAAAGTGAAAAACTTACATGTACAGTCGAGGCTCGGCCCTTGACCCACCTTTCTTCATCCGTCTTTTTCTTCTTTTTTACAATATGAGTCTCCTTGAATAGCTCATCTTGCTTCATCGGACGCCCCAACTTCTTTTTCTGAAAACTCATAATTTTTAGTTAAGAAACAGAATAGATCTACTTTGAAAATTAAAATAAATTAAGCAATTACGTACCATTCTTCTCTTTATTGTCCCTAGGTTGATCGCACCTCCAGTGTGCAAGGATCCTCCCTTCTCAGATGCACGAGCTTTCTTCCTTTTTCGCTCTTCTTTAAGAACTCTGCTGTAAGTCATTGCCTTTGCAAATCCTCCCATAAATGCTGAAGCAACCAGCCAGGCTTCTGGTTCAACCGCTTGCGAGCCTTGAGATGAAAATTTGCAACTACATCTGCGCCATAGCGGTGTTCCCATTTACACTTGCTCTGTATTTCAAAAGTTAAGTATTGTATGGAAATATCATATCAGATGGAAATATCATAAAAGCTATATTCGATATATTATACTTAACTTTTATTAGCTAATAATTATTCAAAAGTTAAGTGCATTAACTGCTTATAATATAGTATATAGTATATTAGTGCATTAGCTAATATATATATATATATATATATATATATATATATATATATATATAGAGAGAGAGAGAGAGAGAGAGAGAGAGAGATGGAAATATCATAAATATAAATAATTGTACTGCTTAAAAGAACATTTATACCTTAAATTCATTGAAAATTTGCTCCTTCAGCGAAAATGGGAAATCACTCCAAGTCGCATAAGGGCCATCTAATAGCTTTATGGTAGCTTGGGTGATTATCCTTGTAGTAATATTACTAGGGATGAACCTGCAATTTAATTAAAAAATACATTAATATCTTAGTAAAGCTATACAAAACAATAAACTCAAAAATAACAAATAACTCTTACCCATCACCCTCAGGGACTATGATGATCCTGCCATATTGATCATGATGCACCTCCTCGTCATCATCAGCATCACTGTCCGAAGCATATATATCATAGGCATGTATGATAAGTGTAGAGGGGTTAGAGCTAGTATCTCGCAGGCGAAGCCTGAAATAGATGGAGTCCCAGATGAAGATGGCTACGAGCCCTGTGACTGCGACATAGCTGTATGGGCCGCAAGGGGACGTGACACTGATAGCTGTGACCCGAGTGGCTGTGACATTGATGCCTGTGATCCATGTGGATGTGACATGGATCAATGCAGTCCATGCGATGCAGATGGCTGAGATCCACGTGACTGTGCGGCAGCTGGGCTGTATGTCGGACGTTCAGTCCTATGGCCTTGTGACGAAAGACCTGGTGTCTGCACGAAGGTGTAGGGCTGGTGATGCTGTGGCAGCTCAGAATATCCCTGGGGTGGAGGCACAGACATAGGCATAGTCATAGGCATATCTGAAGAGGCAGGAAAAAATGGAGTATTATCTTCTACCCTCCTCTTTGGTTTCCTAGCCTTTTCTCGACCTCGAGAACTGGTAGAATCATTGTTACCTCGACCCCTGCCTGTCATCTGCATAATATGATACATATTTAGATTGAAACATATAAAGAAACTAGCTATAAACGAGAGTTGTTAAAGAAACCAACTTTTTAAAGCTCATCGACGTATAGTTCCTCGTCCAAGAATTCTTCTTCCTCACTAGTTTGAGCTTCATCAGTTGATTCTTCTTCCTCGTTTTCTGTAATTCTTACTTCATTTATATCAATTTCTTCCAATATGTGTTCAGGATGTTCCAAATCATTTTCTAAAACTTCGTCCACTATTTGGTCAACAGTAGAGATATCGTTTTGATATGCAACATCTAACACATTCTCGACTTCCACCCTACCCACAGGCTTAGTTTTTATTACAACCCACCAATCAGAAATATTCCAATTAGATTTCATACTTAGTAATCTAATTGCAACAGACAACTCTGAGTGCGGACTTCCGTTACGCAGTGGACGACTAGCTTCTTCTAATTGTTCATAAAAACGTTTTGCCTCATCATTAGGAGTTTGTTCAACATTTTCATTGGAATCACCCCCTAAGTGCATCCCAAAAGCATCCGCAACCATATGATGAATTCTAGAATTACGATTTGTATTCTCCACCGACCTACTACTTTCACCCACAACCATGTTATGAAATATCCCATGGCTACCATCGATCTCTCCATGATTAGTCCACACAAAGTAATTTTCTATAAACCCCCTTCTATTAATATGATGCTTAACTTCATCCGATTTTTCAAACTTCATACTGTCGCACCTAACACGAGGGCACCTAATTACTCCTTCAATTAGGTAAGGTGGAAGTGACATTGTATATCTAATAAAGTCATCCACCCCTTCTACAAAATCCTTCCTCAATCTCCGTCGATTAGGATAATTCCTATTGTACATCCAAGTACGATGTTCCATCTATACAAATAAAACAAGAGGAAATTCATACACTAAAATTTCAATTCATATCCAAAAGGTTCAATTCATAAACTAAAAGTCCAATTCATATCCTAAAATACTCAATTTATAAACTAAAAGTTCAATTCTATCCTAAAATTTTAATTTATAAACTAAAAGTTCAATTCATATCCAAAAAGTTCAATTCATAAATTAAAAGTTCAAATCATATCCTAAAATTACAATTTGTAAACTACAAATTCAATTCATAAACTAAAATTACAATACATAAACTAAAAGTCCAATTCATATCCTAAAAGTTCAATTCATATCCTAAAATTTCAATTTGTAAACTAAAAGTCAAGCCCAATTCATAAACTAAAAGTCCAATTCATATCCTAAAGGTTCAATTCATATCCTAAACCCTACATTCTAACTAAACTATCAAGACAACACAAAGTATAATTCAAATCTAACTAAACTAAATTCAATACTAATTAAACTAATTAGTTAATAAAATTAATTAACAAAACTAATTTAAACAAGACCTAAACCATAATCTTCAATAAAATATAATGTTCAAAGAATTGAAACATTAATTGAAACAATAAACTACAATACATCAAATATTGTAACATGCACTAGAAATAACAAAGATTGAAGGTTATAATTATAACATTGATTTTTTTTAAGTGGAGAAGGAGAGAGAGAGAGGGGAGCGGCAGTAGGCGGCGACGGCGAGCAGTGGCCAACGAGCATTGGTGGCACGGGGTGGGGGATGGGATTAGGGTGACTGAAATAGAGAAGGGGAGGGAAAGAGAGAGTTGGGAAATTTTGGGGAAATAAGAGAAATGGGGGAAACCCCGATTTTGTCTCTAAAAATTAGAAAAGCGACCAAAAAGAGAGACCAACGTTGGTCGATAACTAAAAATGTTAAATTGAAAATAGCGACCAACGTTGGTCACTATTTTTTGGTCGCTATAGTATAGTCTATTATATATACTTAAGTGCCTACTATAGTGTGTGTGTGTGTGTGTGTATAGCTTATATACTAATACTATATTATACTATATATATTAAATATACCTTGATATAAAATACACTATATATACATATATATATAGTGTATTATATAATACACTATACTATATACTTAGTATATACAATACACTTAGTATAGATATACACTATACTATACTATGCACTAAGTATTAGTGCATTAGCTAATATTATATCGAATATAGCTTCTTTTTTTTTATATATATATATATATATATTAATTGATATAAGTCGAGACGTTTTAATTTATTGTTAATATATATACATGCATATGAATAGGTTATAAGTCGATGAATCAATTTACAAGTGTATCAATACCTAAAAGAACCCGTCCCTATGTTCCAAGCGCTTCATGTTCTTATGTAATATATATATAT
>MCJB01050350.1:0-19643 GCA_002018475.1 Nicotiana obtusifolia
TGAAGAACCCAGTCTATCATTCGAAGACAAAGCACATCAGAAGACGGTACCATTTCACTCGCAGGGCAGTGGAGGATGGTGATATGTGTTTGGAGAAGATAGAGGGTGCAAAGAATCCAGCAGACATGTTGACCAAGGTGGTACCAAGGGACAAGTTCGAGCTATGCAAAGAACTTGTCGGCATGTACTCAAACTAGAAGACAGTGCTACCTCCTCTAGATGAATGAGACTGGAGTGGGAGATTGATAAGTTCCATCTCATTCAATATTTCTTTGGTTGGTAGCCAACTTTGTTGAATGTCTTTGGTTGGTAACCAACTTTGTTGAATATTTTTGGTTGGTAGCCAACTTTGTTGAATATCTTTGGTTGGTAGCCAACTTTGTTGAATGTCTTTGGTTGGTAGCCAACTTTGTTGACATTGAAGAAAAAGAAGAAAAAGTGTGTACAAATTGTCAAATATAGTAGGCTTTAGAGAGTGAGGCTTTGGCTATAAAAGGAGAGCTTCAACTCTCATTTCTACACACCAACAAAGAGAGGAAGAAAGAGTGAGGTTTCACAGACAAGTCTGTGAGGAAAAAATAGAGAGTGAACGATATTGTAGTAAGGTGAGAATATCAAAAGTGTGTTATTTCTTTTGAGCGTTGTTGTGGTGAGTATTTTACTCGGATCTACAAAGTGTAAAATTCCTTGCTATAGTGAAATCAGTTGCTCGTCTCGGGCCGTGGTTTTTTTTCCCTTATTCAAAAGGGTTTTCCACGTAAAAATCTTGGTGTCGTTCTCACTCTTTTATTCTTGTTAATTATCGTATCTCCGTGTTACATTATTATTCCATCTTTATTACTCTGAATATTATCTCCATAGGGGATTTATTCCCAACACAATTCTCATTGTGAACATTTATAATATGCATCAGAAATTTGACAGCTGCAAGCGTGATGAAGTAGGCTCACCACCAATCCACTTATGGGAACGAATAGTTGTTAACACTCGTGCCTTCATCAAGGAATCATTTCATAATTTCTTTGGCATAGTGTTGGTGTCAAAGAGAGTAAACTACTCGACAAAGTTGTTGAAACGGTTTTCTTTTCATGTTGTTAAAGTGATAGTAAAGCTTGTAGACACTGGAAGGATACTGACGTTACTCTTACCCTTGTTAAATTCTTCCTTTAGTGTTCCCTTGTTAAAGTTGTACTTTGGAAGCACAGGCCAAGCATGTTTGCTGGAAGGTGAAAGTACTGCATGTACTAAAGTGAGCCATGGAGCAGGTTTTGAAATATTGGGAAACCAAGGATTTCTATTTGGAGCAGTAAATTGTAAAATGCTTCATTGGATTTCAGTTTTCCATGTCAAACCTAATGGACAAGGTTGCTTAAAGGGGGATGGAATGTTGCGAAATGAAGGCTCAGCTTGGATCAAATTGGGTGTTTTGTGGGCTGTCATAGATACGGACTGGTTATAGTTGAAGTTCAAGTTCCTTTTAATTGACAGCTTAGCCTCTTAGTCAGCAATTTTATTTTCTTGTTATCTTTTATTCGCTAAAGGACACATGTCCAACGTTAAGCAAATTAGTTACTAGTCTTAGGTAAGCTATTTTAGCTTTTAGTATTGGAATATTCTATAAGTGTAATCTTTTTCCAATAGCTTTGGATGTAGAATGAAAATCTGAATTTTAAGTTTTTAATTTCTTTTCTCCTTTTCTAGTTTCTCCTTCCAGTTTCAATTGTGAATCCACCGTGGGATTCGCTACACTAGAGCCTTGTCCATACCTTATTTTATCATAACAAAGTAATTTTTAGCTTTAAGAATAGGAATATGAAACTCATCCGCTAACAGTTGAAAAGATATTTACGTACCTAATATGATTTATTGGCTTATTAGGATGTTTTACGTATAAAAAAAATACAAAAAAATAAATTTCAGTATTTGGTTTTCAAAAGGTTAAAAATGACTTCCGTCACTCACGAAAGAAAGTTTTCTCTTACATATGCTCCAATAACTACCTTATATCATCCTTTAATACCCAAAAGCAGGGGTGGATTAATTGGCCAAAATATGTTGCACATAAACTCATAATCTCTCCGTCAAATTAGATATTTTATGTACGTATTTTTTTAAAATGATCTAATAGTATTTGTCGCCCCATGATTTTAAAAGGTTGAGTGATTCAAGGAAAAATCTCACTTTATACCCATTAAGCCCAAACTATTAATCCTTTAATTTTCAAACCCAACAGATTTACTTTTCCTACCTATACGCCTTAAACTATTTACCTGCCTACCCAATCCTCTTTTCCTTTTCAATTTCTCTAAACAAGCAGAGTCTTACACCCCCAAGCGTTCCTTTTCCCTTTCAAAAAATACCCATAGCTTAGTCTTTTTAGTGGATGATGAAAATTCAGTACAAACTCATGCATTTACCCAATTTTTATTTTTAGAGTTTTCTATATAAATTTTAAAAGACAAGTTTTCATATTATTTTACATGAGTTCTGCTCCAAAATCCTCTTTCTATATTAGTATATTCTTTTTTGTGTATTTATTTCTATTTCTGAATCCATGTTGTTGTGGTTATATATTAGGCTTTTCATATCAAAGTTTTTGTATGTCTTTGAAGACCCACCATTGTGGACCTTGAAGCTCCTAAATTTAAAATTTATTTTGAAGATTTGATGTTTAATTCAATGTGGATGCTGTTAAATATTGCTTATAGTACCTTCAGGAAGTTTATAGTTGGTCGTATTTGCAGCTGATTTAAGGTGATTGAGATATAATTTTTCAGCTGAAAATCGAAGAATAACATAGTTATCCAACAGCATACTGCTAAGGTATATAATATGCTATAAAAGTATATAGCTACTCCAACAGTATACTGTTATAATATATAATATACTACAATGGTATACCGTAATAGTCAATTACCTAACAGCATAACGCTATGGTATACAATATACTGTAGGAGTATATAGCTATACTGCAACAGTATATTATTATAGTATACAATATACTGTAATGGTATACTATAATAATTACAATATACTGCAACAGTATGCTGTAATAGTATATAATATACCACAATACTATACTTCGACTGCTATCTGTTGAATCATCAGGTGCTATTGTGCAAAGTTAAAGTCATGGTTATAGTAACATTATACTGTTATAGTATACAATATAATATAATAATATATTATAATAAATAAGTCATTTTTTAAATTTTTAAAAATTTTCCAACTATGTCCTTGCAAATATTATCTTAAATGAATTTTTTTATGGAGTTCCATGAAAATATTATTCATTGTATACGAAGCAGGTGTCGAAAGACATAAAATAATAATATACTTATTTGGTATATTTATATGCAGTTTTAGTATAGTATTGTGACAAATATTTTTCAATAACATTAAATACTAATATGTCATTTTATTATACTAATATACCATTTTATTATAATAACATATAATTTTGGATCCTATGTGCTAGAAATATTTACGGTAATATATATATTTAAAAAAATGCAATGAAAAAAAGAGAAGAGAAAACAGGTATAATGTATAACTTATTCTAATAATTGATTTAAACAATAAAAAAAGAGAAAAAGAAAGACAAATAGTATATTATACTATCAGTTTTATTAAAGAAGGTGAATAAATATTTACTATATCAGTTATCTTTTATTATTATATTAAAAAATAAAGATAAAGAAAAGGAGCAAAAAAGTGAATGTAATTAGATTATGCAGAAAAAAATAAAAGAAAAAAGAGCTAAATTAATTTAGCCAAAGGAGAAGAAATAAAGAAAATGAACAAAAGGAAAGAAAAAAGAGAAAAAATAAAATAAAAGAAAAGATCCAAAATTGAGTATGGAATCAGATTATTTGAAATAATAAAATAAAGAATAATATGATTTAAAAAAAGAACAGAAAAGGAGAAAAAAGAAAAAAATAAAAAAAAAGAGAAAAAATAGCCAGTACCCACAAAAGCTACAATGGGTAGAAAAGATAATTAGTTTAATGGATAAAAAAATAAATGAGTAAATAGAATTAATTAATTTAATTTTTATGGGTAAAACTATAAAACTCCCATGAGCAACCCTCTGCTCAAAAGCATAATCAAAATTCAAAACACTTATCTTTATACCTTATCATGCATATTGTGTGCTTAGTATCTTATATTCAACTTTTATGTCTTGCCGAATACCATAAAAAATTATTGGAGAAGTAATAAAAATGTTTTGTATGACAATTATTTTTCATTGAAAACAAAGGCACCCTAATAAATTTTAGGCTCTTTTGTCGGGTTATGTTTACCAGTGATATAATTATAGTAAAAAATCCTAGTCAAGAATAAATCTTAAAGTGCTGATAAAAAATAAAAATAAAACTTATATAGAATTATAGGACAGGTGCAGGAAGAAAACCGCACCTTATTACCATTTCTTTTATTGTGGAGGTCCCCACACGTCCCTTGAATCATTTTTAGCGTTGAATTAAAATATCCGCAATAATATTTCCCATTTTCATCTGCTCTTCTCACTGTTGAACTTCTAACATCCTACTTTGTCTTGACTCACAAAGATTCAGCCATAGACTTTGTGGTCGAGATTATCTTCCTTCTTTTTCCTCAGCTCGAAAACCCTCATGAGATTTTTCTGATATATAAAGTGAGAAACAAGTGAAGTTTGAAGGGCAGTAAGTAAATAGATGGAGTCAAAGTCATTGAGACTGATAACCCATCAATCATTTTTCAGAGCCATTGGATCTGGAGACCTTGAGTCTCTCAAAAACATCATCAATAATGAAGGGTTGGATCCATCTTCTTCTCTGTTGGCCTTACAGAACGATGCAGGTGAAACTGCTTTGTATATCGCTGCTGTCAATAACTTCCAGCGGATTGCAAGTTATTTGCTTGGATTCTGTGATTTGGAGACTGCGTTGATCAGGTCCAAAGCTGATTTCAATGCCTTTCATGTTGCTGCAAAAAATGGCCACTTGGGTATGTATATATTCTTTGCTCTTTTAATTACTGTATTATTTACTTTTTGTTCAAGAGCTACCTGCTAACGCATCATGTACTTGATTACTTTTTATGTGTTTAGATGTACAAGTGTCATGTGATATGTTTTTGCACCTTGTTATTCGTTTTGGTGTTTTTTTTTTTTTTTTTGTTGCTATGAGATGAATTGGAGTTTCTGATGATGAAATTGATGGGGATTTTTGGTCGGTCTGAGTCGTCTTTGGATGACACATTTTGGTGATAAGTTTAATTAGTTTTTATCTGATGATGAATTGATCCAGATTTGTCTGTTTATTTGTTGATCTTTCGTATTTTTGGATGACCCAATTTGATGATGAGGTGAATTAGGTTTCTGATCATTGAATTGATTGGTAAATTTGTGGATTTTTGTGCTATTTTCCTGTGGTTCTGTATTATATCGATTTGGATGACCCTTTTGGGGTGATGAGTTGAATTAGGGTTTCCAATAATGAATTCATTGCTATTCTTGTGGATCTTTTTGCTTTGAAGAAGAGCTAATTGTGGTATCTAATGATGATGTTATCTGGAAACTTTTTGGATATTTGTGATTTTTTGTGGGCATGTCTAGTTTTGGATGACCCTTTTGGAGGATGAGTTGAATTGGGTTACAGATGGTGAATTAATCTGGATTTTTTAATCATTCAGGTACATAGATGAGGAAGGAGAGGCGTTGGTAGACTTTGATGAGGATGTCCGATCTGATCACGAGCAACAGGAACACTTCCTTGGCGACAATCTGGACGATGACGATGAATGGAATCAGAGACCGCGAGAACGGTCACCTACCCCAGTGTATGATGATCCTAACAAATCTAAGCCCAGGAAGCGGTTGATTAAGAAAACTTCGGCTAGAGAGAGCACACCGGATATTGGGATAGGGGATGAGGATGCTTATGGCGGTGCTGCTGATGATGACATGGCCGGCATTGTGCGTGATGAGTCGGATGACGGTGGTGGGAAGAGGAAGAGGTTTGGTATGGAGTTTAGTGAAGAGAAAAAGAAGGAGAAGAAGAGGAGAGACAAAGGCGAGAAGAAGTTTAAGTTGAGGAAAAATGGGGGTTATGCTGGAGGAAGCAGGTTGAAGGAGCAGGAGGGTGATCAGGAGATGAAGGAGATGTGGGATACCATTGCTGGTGGTGACTCTGAGGTTATTGACCTATCATTTCTGTTGTTATCATCTTTCCAATAGCTTTGTAACTCTTCATGTATCACAAGGAACTCTTTATCTTTTCATTTTTGCTATTCCTGACAAAAAAAATTGAGTTATTGAAGTTCCTTGCCCGGAAAAAAGTTACTGATATTGCTAGTTTAGTCTGTATGAGTTACTAGAGTTGAATGTGTTTAGTTTTAATGACATGTTTCTGATGTCTTTGTTTTCAAATGTGTAGGATGACCGAGAAGGTCCAAAGACATTTGATGATGATAACTTCATTGATGATAGTGGTGTGGATCCAGCTGACAGGTATGGAAGTGACAATGAACCACGGTCTCCCAGCAGTGCACCACAGGTAGAGTTTTGTCCTTATAGTTCATTCCTGCTATATTTTTCATCCTCACTTCCCAATATTGCAGTTTCCTTATGCATGAGGGTTTGTAAATTTCAATAGAAAGCGTGCTGGTTTTCAGTTTTCTTGCTTTTGTCTGAGTGCGTCAGCGCCTGTGAAGCCAATTGGTGATGTTGATGTCATATTTGCTCTAATTTGATGCTTTTCAGGCTGAAGAAGGGGAAGAGGATGACGAAATCAAGAAGCTCTTCAAGGGAGGCAAGAAGAAAAAGAAAACTGAAAAGAGTGCAGCAGAAATTGCATTGCTAGTAGAGAATGTTATGGCTGAGCTTGAAGTTGTTGCTGAAGAGGATGCAGAACTGAATAGACAGTCTAAACCTGCTATAAATAAACTAAAAAAGCTTCCTCTTCTCATAGACGTCCTATCAAAGTGAGTGAGTTTTTCATTTTATTTTTTATGGTAGTAACTGAATTTGTCTTTTTGGAGGCTAATATTTCTAGACTCACACTTTCAAATTCAATTTGCAGGAAGCAACTTCAGCAAGAATTTTTAGATCATGGAGTATTGACTCTTTTGAGGACTTGGCTTGAACCCCTTCCAGATGGAAGCCTGCCCAATATAAACATTCGTGCTGCAATCCTAAAGATCCTTACTGATGTATGAACGTGGTTTCTAGATTCAAGTTAGACTTTTGTTCGTTTGCCGTAATATTAGTTGACTGATATGCTTCATGGTGATCCTGTAGTATCCAATTGATCTTGAGCAGTATGATAGAAGAGAGCAGTTGAAAAAGAGTGGTCTTGGAAAGGTACCTTTCACGTAGAAATGGTAATGTAATAGCTTTCACGAAGGCATAATGGGGAGACTTATTGTCTACTTGCTTGTTTTGTAGGTTATTATGTTCCTCTCAAAGTCAGATGAGGAGACTACAGCTAACAGGAAACTTGCTAAGGATTTGGTTGACAAATGGGTAAGTTGGATTTAACTATTCTTCCCCTTTCATGAACGGAAATGTAAAAGGAGGGATTCTGTATTGGTACTTACTACACTCTACATATGCTGGAGTGTGAATAAGCTTTTGGCTGCTAAAATGCTGAGTTCATTTTCTAGTTCGTCACTGTATCTGGAGAATATGTTCCAGATGTGCAACATCTTTCCGGCTTTTGTAATTCAGCTATATCATTCTCCTTTTCTTGGGAGGTTGGAGAACTGCATCATGCATTTGGTAGTTCGAGACAAAATGGTTTAAAGGATTTTTATTTCTTTTTGGTTAGGTCATGTCTTTTTAATAGAATAATCCTTATATATTAATTTTTACAAGAGGGTATCTACTTACTGGAAATTTTCCACCTAAGAACACAATCAATTATTATTTTCTTGCACATATGTTATTGATTTTCTTATACTTTCGAGGAACTCTTTTAGATTCTTTCAATCATCACCTTAATAGCATCATGGCCCTCAATTATACTTTTGTTCCTACACTCTCTAGTATATGTTGATTATGATTATGGTTTGTCTGTGGTTCTCCTTTGTCTGGTTTGTGAGTTCATTTAAGTACTTGGTGTACTGAATAGGTGCTTACGAATGTGTAAAAACGCTGAAATTTGGGTGTGTTTGATCCAGAGTCGACCAATATTCAACAAGAGTACAAGGTTTGAAGACATGAGAAACTTTGAAGATGAGAGAGCTGCTCAATTTAGGCGACCTTCCATGAAAAAGTATCTAATATTTTCGGTTCTTCTATCGGTCTTTATATCAGTTGTCTAAGAAGTCCGAATAATTATCTATGACTATATTTTCTATCTTGTCATAGACCCATGAATAAAGCTTCAGGAGTGGAATCCAGAGACGATGACCTTGACTTGGCTGGATTTTCACAGTAAGATGTTCTGACTTTGCACCTTTTGATCCTAGCATCTTTGAATTGGGTTCCGTCTGCTGCATCCTTATTCTTCTCGAGGTTTAATATGCTTGTAAATCTGCAGGGGCCAAAAGTCTGGTCCGTCATCTTCCAGGCAACTTACATCAAGGCCTGAAGCGATGTCAATGGATTTTCTGGTGCGTCCACAATCTAAGATTGATCCTGAAGAAGTTAGGGCAAGGGCTAAAGCAATGGTTCAAGACCAGCGCCGAATGAAGGTGTGTCCCTCTTTCTAAGTAACTTTATATTTATATTATGTTCTTCATTTCACTCTCATCCATCTTTGCACTAGAGATAATTAAGAGCAAATGGGTTTTTGATGCCTTTTAAATGAAATTTCTTGCTTCATCAAAAAAAAAAGCAACAAAAGGGGGATGCTTTTAATGATGAATCTGCCGATCTCCTTCTTAGAGGAGCCAGTAATAGCTTTCTACTTGACAAATGAAGTGTTCAATTTGTTTTTTAGTGGTCATTTTGGTAAAGCAGCTATCCACTTAATTAAAATATTCTTGTGAAATCCGTTAATTTGGAGGAAATGATGTAATACTGGAGTCTCTGCCAGTCTTGATTTCATTTTCTTGGGGGGATGAACTGATATTTATAATCTTACGTACTCTTAATCTCATTGAAATGGGGTTTATGGCGTGAGATAACCCTATATTTTCTCCTTTTTGAGTAAAACTATTTTAATCTCTGGAAGTTGACTTCGTTATGATGTTATTGCTTTTGCTGCTATTAGGAATTGCTTCTCATCTAACACTGAACTATTGGCTATGTTCATGGCAGATGAATAAGAAATTGCAGCAGTTAAAAGCTCCAAAAAAGAAGAAACTCCAAGCTACGAAACTCAGCGTGGAGGGTCGTGGCATGGTGAAGTACCTCTAGGCTCTAGTTATTGTGCTCCCCTTCTTATTAGGGTAGAAGAGCCTGTTGGCTCAGCTATGCAACAGTTTCATGCACTTGAAGATGGATGTTCTGTTCTTATGAGGATGTCATCTTTCATGTAATATGTCGGCATGTCAGCCAAATACCAAATTTAGGTAAGGTGGCTGATACCCCGTTATATTTCATATATCAGGTTCAACAAATAAGGTCCAAGTCATTGGTGTAATGAAAGTCATGGCTGTTGGCTATGAGTTATGGAACTTGGTATACATACCTGCCGTTTGGGGTGTATTAGGTTGTCTCCCTGTAGCTCTGTTACCCAGGGGTTATTCCCTTCATTTGCTTTTATAAGTATTCCCCATAGTAATCAAAGTTGCAGAGCTAAACGATTTCATCAGAATAATTATAAATCTATGACCTTTGCATGATATAGTTAGATATATATATGATTCATTGAGAGTAAACACTTTACATGAAATTTTGCTAACGCACACAATATTTGGTCTGTAAAAGGATTTTTACCTTCCTATACCACATATGAAATTTTATTACCCTTCGTAATTAAGTTTTAATTAAATTATTAGGAATTGAATAAGGAATATCAGTTATTTCATCATCCCTCTATACTTGCCCTCTCTCTCTCTCTTCGTCTCTCTACTCTCTTTTTTTTCTCTCAATTTTTCTTCCTTTGATGTTCTCTGTTCTTTTATGCTTTAGTGTTGTATAGAGTTATACCGGATTTCATTAATGAATTTCAAACGTTTTAACTTAGCAATTCCATTTCATGTTGCACAAATTGATGTTTGAATTAAAATTGTCAATCAATACATTTTGAAGGTGTTTGGTTCTCGATCATTGACAGCCATTAAAAAGCTTTGAAGCTTGAATTCGAATTTGGGTTTTCAAAAATTATTATTTGTTTGGATTGGGTGTTGCAAACAACTGAGAATATTTTTTGGAGTTTATATTTCAATTTTGAGGGTGTTTGGTGAAGATTAGACTTGATTTTAGTCAAATTTCAGATTGAAATCGAAGAAGAAGAACACATGACATACAATATACTTACGAAATTGTATTAAAGTTGTATTATAGCTGTATGTAAATTGTATTTAAGTTGTATTATATTGTAGTTATATATATATTTTATTTGAATGTTGTATGAAAATTAAAAAATAGTTGTATAATGTATGAATTGTTGTAAGAAATTTATATTTAAGTTATAAATACTTTTTTTTTTACATAAAGTTGTTGATATGTATCAAAATTGTATAAAGAGAAAGTTTTGATTGAAATTTTAGAGAGGAAGAACAACACACCACGTACAGAATATATACAAATCAGATACAAAATACATACAAGAGATGGTATTGTATAAAATTTGTATGAAAATTATATTTAAGTTGTATGATGTTATAGATGTATTTAATTGGGTAAAAATAAAGTATGAAAGTTGTAGATAAGTTATAAATATATTGTATAATATATAATTAGTTGTATAAAATTTATTTTTAGTTTATATGTTATCGTAAATGTATCAAATTTGTACGATATTCTATTTTAATTTGTATGTTGTTGCAACATATAAATTTATCACTGTCTGAATTTCTATTAATGTTGTTGCCGGTGCTACATCGACAGAGGTGAAGGCATTGAACATTTTACTTAATTTCGACTCACGTGTTTAGCCACAAAAATCAACTACTTAAATCACTTTTAAACCCAGCAAAATAATCGACAAATCGCATACTTTTACATCTAAAACCAAGCCCAAAACCACTCATCAACGGGTGCAAAAATCTGCTCGAAAGCAATCCAAATAGATTACAAAAACGATGGAAAATCAGTTGAAATTAACTTAACAACGCAGCTGAAAAACAACATTGGAAAAGAGGAATTTTTCCAATATTTAATAAAAAAAAAAAATTGGTGTAACTAAATCCCTAAACTAATAATGGATTGTATATACAGAGAGAATAGAGAAAGAGGAGAGGAGAGAGAATAGGGAAAGAGGAGAGGAAAGAAAAAAGGAAAAGAGTGTAACTAAATCCCATAATTTAAGGCACTAATAATGGAATGCATATAATTTGTAAGTAATTCTTATTTAGGGCGGGTAATATATAAAATTAGGATAATTTTAGTAAATAAGTTTCAAATATTGTATAAGAAGAAAAAAATCCCTAAAATAAAATGCCGCATTACTACTTTAATTGATCTTTATAGCTAATACATTATACATATATTTATTTTCACCGTAGAACTCTACATATATATCTAATACAATGTTTGGCTTTTAATATCTAATACCAGCGTGTAACTTATGCGAGAATTCTTGTATGAATTACGCACTATAAAATGTCAAATAAAATTAATTGTGCTTGTATTAGGCGTACCTATACATGAGTATCTATCTAAAGATGAGATGCTCTTAACAATATGTGATTCCTACGTTGTATTATCAGTAGTCATATAACAATTCCTGTATTATTGTTCACTATATTAATGTAGTATTACACAGTGACTAATATTACAAGGTTTTGTATGCAGAATAGCCTACTCTAATGTCATTTGGATATTAGAGTAGTTTTTCATGTATTTGTTAATGCACGTATTCTTACACTACATTCTCTTGCATACAAAGTAATACATATATTTTTAGATAACTTACGCGAACAATAGCAATCTTGACGCGGGCGGATAACAATCAAAAGTGAATACTGCACACCGAACATTGAATTAGTACATATACTATAAATCAAACTTCTTATTAATTACGTGGAATTAAATTAGTTTGTAAGGTAGAGTGTCACCTTGCAAACTAAACGTTGTACTTGGTTATGTGAAATTTTGTGATTGAGTTGAGATTATATTTTCTCATGCGTCTAACTGTATGGGATCGAACTCGATTGCTTGCATAGGGAATATCGGGTTCGAATTCATACGGCTGGTGTCGATTAGAATTACTACTCGATAGGCCGGGGTCGAGACATCATGGAACGAAGGTCGAGACCGGACGTCATCGAAACGGAACTCGGAGCCATGATATCTGAGACGAGACCGTTGAGGTCGATCAGGGTAAAACGCCCTAGGATAAAATTATCAGATTTGCGTAACAGAAGGACCATAAATCCCATGATACGTAAGTATCTCGGCGGGAATCACGGCGAAAATCAGCAAAGACGTTGAAATCAGTAATTCGAGGGATATTTTACCTTGTAGATAGATTTTACCTTGTATAAGACTCATTCCCCTCCCTATATAAAAGAGTAGCATAATTGTTAAAGGATCATCAGAAAAACAACGATCAATATACAAAAAACACAGTCTGCTCTAATTATTTTCTTTATCCATTTGCTTCATATTTGTCTATCTTAGAGAATTCTATTAAGGTCAAGCTATTCTAGACTTGTGGTTTACATTCTTTTTCAATTTACTTACTGAATTTAGTCTTTATTTTTACTTATCCTTTATTTGTATCAAACCAAATCACGTGTCCTTAAAATCACGTACAAATTTAATTGTTATCCGAAGCCAAGGGTAAACAGTTTGGCGCCCACCATAGGGCTAAGGATAATAGTGAGCGTTTGATACAACTTTCTGTCACACAAATTATTCTACACTTGTTCTGTGGAGTATTTTTGATTTCAGGTTACAATACAACCATGTCACATTCACAATCTCTGCCTCTGTACGTCGATAACGAATTTGACCACCAGGGTGAAAACAACAACGTAGCGCCCAGTGATGAAGTTCCGGTCGACGCTAACTCACAAATGGTGGTCGATGTAGATCGAACTACTGATCCATCAAACAGTATTCGTAGAGAACACCGATCAACAACTCAGGGACCCCAAAACGATGAAGGGGACGGGATTAACCTTAGAATGATCTTCAACATGTTGCAAGCCCAGCAAGCGGCCATTGCTCAACTGCAAAATCGGAGCCAAATATCGAATAAGGTTGAGGTCGGCCCTTCTCGGGGAACCATTCCTGAAAATGAATCAATCGCAGAAGAACCGAACGAAGGCGGATCAAGGGCGAACTCCGGGATCATGAAGATGCTCGAGGAACTAACCAGATGAGTCGAGTCTGGCGAAAAGAAGATCCAGGCCAACGATAAAAAGGTGGAGACATATAATTCGAGGGTGGATCAAATCCCAGGAGCACCCCAGATATTGAAATGCTTGGATTCCAAAAAGTTTGTGCAGAAACCCTTCCCGTCAAGCGCCGCACCAAAACGCATACCGAAGAAATTTCGCATGCCAGAAATTCCCAAATACGATGGGATAACCGATCCAAACGAGCACGTGACAGCATACACATGCGCCATAAAAGGAAATGACTTAGAGGACGACGAGATTGAGTCCGTTCTTTTGAAAAAGTTCGGAGAAACCTTGTTGAAGGGGGCCATGACTTAGTATCACAACTTGCTCTCTAATTCCATAGACTCCTTTGCTATGTTTGCAGATACCTTCGTAAAAGCACATGCAGGCGCTATCAAAGTGGAGACGCAGAAATCGGACCTGTTCAAAGTCAGGCAAAAGGATAATGAGATGCTCAGGGAATTTGTATCTCATTTTCAGATGGAACGGATGGACCTGCCGCCGGTCACTAACGATTGGGCCGTACAAGCCTTCACCCAAGGGCTCAACGCTCGAAGTTCAACGGCTTCGTAGCAACTTAAACAGAACTTGGTAGAATATCTAGCTGTCACATGGGCAGATATACACAACCGATACCAGTCAAAGATTAGAATCGAGGATGACCAGCTTGGAGCCCCTTCGGGATCTATTTACCCCATCAGAACTCATGATAGGGTTCGAAGGGATATTCATCGGGAACCGAGATTGAGTAGAGATCGGCGTCGACCATATCCTGGGGACAGGAAAGTTACTCCAGCAAGGCAGGACTCCCCGAGATGTGAAAGAAGGAATGATCATAGTCAGAACAACCGAGGACCCATGATGAGAAGCAACTTCGAGAGAACCACCGGTCATCGAAAAGCACCGTGGCTATCGGAATACAACTTTAACGTCATATGGCTACTCTTGTGTTGGCTATCGGTCATATCAAGGACACTAAGTGGCCTCGACCGCTGCAATCGGACCCTACCCAAAGAGACCCCAATTTGATATGCAAATATCATGGTACACACGAGCACAGAACAGAAGACTATCGACAGTTAAGAGAGGAGGTGGCACGGTTGCTCGAAAATGGGCATCTTCGAGAGTTTTTGAGCGACCGAGCCAAAAATCATTATGGGAATAGGAATAAGCAAGCAAACCAGGAGGAGCCACAACACACAATTAATATGATCATCGGCGGAGTAGATGCACCCTAAAGTCCGGTACTAAAGCACACTAAGATATCCATCACCCGTGAATAGCGCACTCGGGATTACGCGATGGAGGGAGTCTTACATTTCAGCGAAGAAGATGCAGAAGGGATCATGCAACCTCACAACGATGCGTTAGTGACATCGGTGCTTGTACAAAGGACTAAGGTAAAGCGCGTACTGGTCGATCCTGGTAGTTCGGCCAACATAATCCGATCATGGGTTATAGAACAACTCGGGCTGACATATCGAGTTGTCCCTACAGTCCGGGTACTCAATGGATTCAACATGGCGTGCAAAACGACCAAGGGAGAAATAACGTCGCCGATAAACACTGTCGGTACCATTCGAGAGACAAAATTCTACGTGATCGATGGAGACATGAGGTACAACGCCCTGTTCGGGAGACCATGGATCCACGATATGAGGGAAGTACCTTCGACACTACACCAAGTGCTAAATTCCCATCGTCCGATGGAATTATATCAATTTACGGGGAGTAACCGGCTGCGAAAGAAATGTTCGCAGTAGAAGAAGCAATACCGGTACCAGCAGCTCCTTCACAGAAGGTCAAATAGCAATCATAGGCATTACCCTCAATAAACGAAGGTGAACAGGTACATCTCGAAGATGACAGCTACGGGGTCCCCAGGTCATTCGTCGGTCCCGATGAATCCGATGCAACCAAATCGACGATCGATGAACTCGAGCAAGTTTCGCTCCGAGAAGACTCGCCAGATCGAAAGGTATACTTGGGCTCGGGCCTAAGTTCCGAGCTCAGGGAAAAACTTATACAATTCCTTATAACTAATGAAGATTCCTTAGCTTGGTCCCATCTCGACATAACAGGTATACCACCGGAGATAACGACCCACAAGCTAAGCATCGATCAGAAATTCCGGCTGGTCAAGCAAAAAAGGAGGCCTCAATCCGAAGTCAAACAAGCGTTCATCAAGGAAGAGGTAACTAAGCTTTTAAAAATAGGGTCCATTCGGGAAGTTAAATACCCAGAATGGTTAACAAACGTAGTAGTAGCCCCTAAAAAGAGGAATAAGTTAAGAATGTGCATAGACTATAAGGATTTAAACAAGGCATGCCCTAAAGATTCTTTTTCTTTACCCAACATCGATCGCATGATCGATGCTACCGCTGGCCATGAGACCCTTAGCTTTCTCGACGCTTACTCTGGCTATAACCAAATAAGAATGGACCCGGATGACCAGGAAAAGACGTCCTTCATCACTAAGTGTGGTACATACTGTTACAACGTGATGCCATTCGGGTTAAAGAATACGGGAGCCACTTACCAACGCCTAGTAAACCGAATGTTCGAAAAACAATTAGGAAAAACAATAGAGGTTTATATTGATGATATGTTAGTTAAGTCCCTGCGAGAAGAGGACCATTTGAGCCATTTGTAGGAAATGTTCGACGTCCTGAGACGATACAACATGAAGCTGAACCCGGAGAAATGCGCATTCGGTGTGGGCTCAGGCAAATTCCTCGGTTTCATGGTCTCGAATCGAGGAAGAAATCAACCCCGAGAAGATCAAGGCTATCGAAGACATTACAATCGTAGATAATGTGAAGGCCGTGCAAAAGCTGACAGGTCGTATAGCCGCTCTAGGGCGATTTATTTCGAGATCATCCTATAAGAGTCACCGATTTGTCAATCTATTGAAAAAGAAGAACGAATTCTCATGGACTCTGGAGTGCCAACGCACGTTAGAAGTACTTAAGAGGTACCTGTCTAGCCCACCTTTGCTGCATACACCGAAAATAGGGGAACGACTGTACCTCTACCTTGCCGTCTCGGAAGTAGCGATAAGTGGGGTCCTGGTTCGAGAAGAACAAGGTACGCAGTTTCCTATTTATTACGTTAGCAGAACATTAGGCGAGGCTGAAACTAGATACCCTCATTTAGAAAAATTGGCACTCGCTTTATTGACTGCCTCCAGGAAACTGAAACCTTACTTCCAATGCCATCCCATATGCGTCGTAACAACCTACCCATTGAGAAACATAATGCATATGCTCGAGCTATCCGGCTGATTGGCCAAATGGGCTATCGAAGTAAGCGGGTACAATATCGAGTATCGGCCCCGAACTGCGATTAAGTCTCAAGTATTGGCGGATTTCATCGCCAATTTTGCACCGTCGCTAATACCCGAGGTCAAAAGAGAACTAATGACCGAATCGGGGACTCCTTTGGGAGTGTGGATCCTGTTCACATACGGCGCCTCGAACGCGAAGGGATCGGGGCTTGGTATCGTGCTAAAGCCCCCGACTGGGAATACGATTCGACAGTCTATCAAGACTGTAAAATTAACTAACAACAAAGCGGAGTATGAAGCTATGATTGCAGGTTTAGAACTAGCCAAAAGCCTGAGAGCGGAGATAACCGAAGCCAAATGCGATTCCCTCCTTGTGGTGAATCAAGCTAACAGAACTTTCGAAGTCAGGGAAGGACGAATGCAGAGATATTTAGACAAGCTACAAGTCACGCTGTATAGATTTAAAGAATGGACCTTGCAACACATACCTCGAGAGAAAAATAGTGAGGCCGATGCCCTCGCCAATTTGGGATCTTCGGTCGAAGATGACGAGATCGAATCCGAAAAGGTCGTACAGCTCTTGAGGTCGGTAGTGGAGGAAGGCCACGTCGAAATCAATTCAACAAGTCTGACCTGGGATTGGAGGAATAAGTATATAGAGTATCTCAACTCTGATAAGCTCCCCTCGGACCCAAAAGAATCGAGAACATTGCGCACAAAGGCCGCTCGGTTCTGTTTATCCGATTACGGAACCTTATTTAGAAGGACATTCGGTGGCCCCCTCGCGATATGTCTGGGACCAGGTGAAACCGAATATATTTTACGAGAAATACACGAAGGCACATGTGGGAATCATTCCGGCATCGAATCCTTGGTCCGAAAAATAATCCGAGCCGGTTATTATTGGATCGATATGAAAAAAGACGCAAAGGAGTTCGTTCGCAAGTGTAACGAGTGTCAAAGACACGCACTGATAATCCACCAGCCCGGGGAGACGTTGCATTCGGTTTTGTCGCCGTGGCCATTCATGAAATGGGGAATGAAAATTGTGGGCCCTCTCCCCTACACGCCAGGTAAGGCTCAATTCATTCTTTTTATGACTGACTATTTCTCCAAATGGGTTGAAGCGCAAGCATACGAGAAAGTTAGGGAAAAAGAAGTGATCGATTTCATTTGGGATCACATCGTATGTCGATTTGGGATGCCATCAGAGATCGTGTGCGATAATGAGAAGCAATTCATCGGCAGTAAAGTGACGAAGTTCTTCGAAGATAACAAGATCAAAAGGATCCTATCGACGCCCTATCACCCCAGCGGCAATGGACAAGCTGAATCGACCAACAAAACCATACTTTGAAATCTCAAAAAGAGGTTAACTGACGCGAAGGGTAAATGGAAAGAAATATTGCTTGAAGTCCTATGGGCATATCGCACAACCGAGAAAACCAGCACCAGAGCCACCCCTTTCTCCCTAGTATACAGTGCTGAAGCTTTGATATCGGTCGAAGTAGGCGAACCGAGTATCAGGTTCCGCTATGCAACCGAGGAATCAAATCGTGAGGCTATGAATACCAATTTGGAACTATTGGATGAAAGAAGGGAAGAAGCCCTTGTCCGATTGGCCGCCCAAAAGCAAAAGATTGAAAGATACTACAACACAAGAACCCATCTTCGACATTTCAACATCGGAGATCTAGTGCTCAGGAAAATCACACCCAATACTCGATACCCAAACGAAGGGAAGTTGGGGCCGAACTGGGAAGGGCCTTACTCCATCATAAAGATCACCGGAAAGGGATCGTACAAGCTTAGAACAATGGACGGCAAACAGCTGCCAAACAATTGGAACATAAATCACTTAAAATGATACTATTGTTGAGGTACGATTTTTCACTCTTCGTTTTTGTTTGTTTTATGTTACTAACACTCGCAGGTATCAAGTAAAGTAACCTCGAACCAGAAAGCACAGGACATTAGGACTGAAAGCACGCGTTGCACTCTTTTTCCCTTCGACCAGTTTTGTCCCAAATTGGGTTTTACGGCAAGGTTTTTAATGAGGCAACCAGAAAACGTGCTAACTTAGATTTGAAGATCGGTCGCATATCGAAGACAACAATGATCGGTGCTAAACTTCGATCAACCTCAAATATCAGAAGACTGCTTAGCTACTTCAATTCGGGGGAACTTCTCATAGATCATTAGGAATCGATGTAAGGGTCAAACGGTCAAAAGAACCGTACCCAAATAGATTGATCTATCCCCTAAGAAAATTGTACAAGCACTTGAATACGAATAAAAGTTCTTTTGCACCAATATCCTGTCTCCAAGCCCAAGGACCGTTTCGATTTTCATTGTTCAATCAAAAACTAACATTGCTCAGAATTTCATCCGAAAATCAAATTCAATCGAAGGGGAATAAGACCTACTAAGGCAAACTCCAATTCCTTAAAATTTAAGGCCGTATCAAGTTAGTGAAACTCAAAGGGGAATAAGACCTACTAAGGCAAACCCCGATTCCTTAAAAGGCTAAGGCCGTATCGACTTAGTGAAACTCGAAGGGGAGTAAGACCTGTTAAGGCAAATCCCGATTTCTTAAAAGGCTAAGGCCGTATCGAGTTAATAAAACTCGAAGGGGAGTAAGACCTATTGAGGCAAACCCCAGACCTTTTCGAGGCTAAGGCCTTACCAAATCGGTCGAAGAGAGGGAAAGTCTACTAAGGCATATCCTAAAATTGGCTAAGTCTAAACTGAGCCTGAAGAACAGAAACTTCACCTAGTTGAACCATCGGTTCTAGTACAGAGAATCGAAATAAGTCAGCAAGGAATGGAAAGAAAAGAAGACTTTTATATATATATGAACAAAGTATGTTTACAGAAGTGGGGACTTCATTACAAAAAAAAAAAAAAAAAA
>MCJB01050350.1:19663-31393 GCA_002018475.1 Nicotiana obtusifolia
ATATACACACACACACACATATACAAAAGAGGCGCTTTATTCAGAATTCTCGGAGTCTTCTTCTTCTTCTGGAAAGGCTTGTTTTCTGGCTTCGGCTTCGATCCTTTTGGCATCGTCGATCTCGGTTGATAGGTCGAAGCCCCGAGCTTGTATTTCCTCAAGAACAGATAGGCGGGTTTGACACTTGGTATATTCGGCCAAAATCTTCGATTGATCTTGAGCAGCCTCGGCATCGGCCCTGTATTGGGCCACTAACTCATCGGCCTCAGCCTTGGATGCAGCAACCTCCGATTTTGCCGTTTGCAGCTTGTTGACCAAATTTTCACGATCCGAAGTGAGCGCGTCGACTTAGGATTGAAGCACATCGGTGCTCTTAGTCAGAGCTCCGATTTTCTCGATGAAGATGTGTTTCACCGGGGCCCTCTACTCGATGAAGATGTGTTTCAATGGCCCTCTGCTAGGGGACTGCTCGAGATGGCTCGCTGCCGAAAAGTTTGAGGTCTTCGTCTTCCTCGGACTCGTCTACCAATCGATAAGTTGAGTCCGAGATCTTGGGCTTACGAGCTATCCTTTTCCTCGACCTCTTTCTCTCGGGCCCAGAAGAACTGGGGACTTCTTTCCTCTTTTTCTCCTGCTCTGAGGTAGGGGGATGGCAGGGAACCTCACTATCAGGGGACGCTGGCCTCAATTCAACGTCCTTTGATAGACCTGCGAATGAATAATGAAGCAAATTATAAATCGACAACATTATCGATATCATAAGGCGCAGAATTGAAACGTTATCAGTCTCACCATGATTTTTGGCCTCCCATTGGCCCTTTGATATCTCGCGCCAGGCACGCTCTAAATAGGTCCTTTGAGACACCATCTTCTCGACCCATTCTTTCAGGTGCTTAATCGCAGCAGGCATTCGAGAAACAGCTACACCATGTGAAATTGGTCAGTGAAATAACGAAGGAAAAACATCTGACAAATTAAAATGGGAGGATAGCACTTACGGTTCATGTTCCACTTCTTAGGGAATGACATGTCTTCGGCTGGGATCAGGTTCGATGTCTTTACCCGATCAAATCGGCTCATCCAACCTCGATCCCTATCCTCGTCAATGTTTGAGAAGGGGGCTTTGCTTGCCCGGCGAGTAAGTTTTATTAGTCCTCCTCGGAAAATTCGGGGACTGTATAGCTGTAAGAGATGATCGAGGGTGAAAGGGTACCCGTCGATCTTGCTTACAAAAAAGCGGAAGAGAATGACTATTCTCCAGAAAGAGGGGTGAATATAGACCCAGTGTTACCTCATACCTTTTGCAAAAGGCAACGATGATGGGGTCCAAAGGGCCCAACGTGAAGGGATAGGTGTAAACGCTCAAGTAGCCCTCCACGTGGGTGGTGATCGCCTCTTCCGATGCGGGAACCACCATGCATTTATCAACTTAGTTGCAATCTTCTTTCACTCTGTCGATGATTTTATTTGTAATCGAATAAATGTATCCAGTGACCGGTTCGCCCCGGCCCGGTATAGAAGAAGCCTTCTCTACCTTAAAATAGGTACCGATTGAACACCCAGTCGGTATGAACGATTTTAAATGGGGTTCAGTCGTAGTTTCCTCAACAACGACATGCTCAGGATCCTCAACGGGTTGAGAAGAAGAGGGGGTTTGTTTCTGGGGAATAGATTTGGATGTCTTTGCCATTGTTAATGAAGAGTTAAAGAAGCTAATAGATGCAGGGGTGAGACAAAAATAAAGGGGAGGACCACTTGTGGACAAACTCAGAGAACTTGAAGAATATAATGTTCAAATAATGCAAACTTTTGGAACTGAAGAAAAAGAGGGCAATTTATACCCTCTTAAAGGTGGCGGTTCGCGTCCCAAAACGAGGAAGCATTAATTAGCATTTGCAGGCGTTGCAGAGGCTTGTCTTCAGTTGGTCTATGAAAAGACATTTTGGATACTTACCACGTGCGTCACAATACCACTTTCATTTATCAATATGACGTTTTGGTTTCTTTTGATGTGACGCCTCGAATTCTGTGTCACGCGCGCCATAAGTATGTCTTCATTTGACCTAATCAAAAAGTGGCAGCTCATATCGTTTTTCATCATTATTCTCCAAAAAAATGAGGGGAATATTTGTATGGGGTCGAACTTGATCGCTTGCATAGGGAATATCGGGTTCGAATTCATACGGCTGGTGTCGATTAGAAGTACTACTCGATAGGCCGGGGTCGAGACATCAAGGAACGAAGGTCGAGACCTGTCACACCTCCTTTTGTATACCCCCGAGGAGTATATAAGGGAGTTTTTCCAATTAAAGTGACATTATTCGAAATGGAATTATTTATTTAATTTTTTTCAGAGTCGCCACTTGGAATATTTTGATTGGTGTCCCAAGTCACCGGTTTATTCTTAATCTCAAATCGAGAAAAATTTCGACTTTCCTTGTGAAGTCTGCGAATCAGAAATTTTGAGTAAGGAATTCTGTTAACCCGAGGGAAGGTGTTAGGCACCCTCGGATTCCGTGGTTCTAGCACGGTCGCTCAACTATTATAATCGCCTTATTATATGATTTTAATACATGTTTTTAGCCTATGGTATATTTTGTTTAATTATTAGAAAAAATTGCAACGTCATTTAAAATATGTCATGAACCACGTCATATAAATGCACCCGTAATCCGTAACACATTTTATTTAACGTTGAGATTTGGATTTGGGTCGCATAAATGCGCACCCGAGTTTAGGAAAGTGAATTATTAAAATAACGGGCCTAAAGTAACTACGCGTTTTTAACTTTTCGAGGGCCATGAAAATTCGCTGAATAGCACGCCTCGATTTTCTAAAGATTTTAATATTGATTAAATGAGGGCCATGCATTTTGAGATTTTATCCGGCATGGCTCATCTCGAATTATTTCAAAAGCTTCTATTATTCGAAGTTGTTCACCCCCGAAATTGGCATTGCTACTATGTCACGGAAACTGTACCCATAGTCACAATGGTTTATTGATCGCGCCTAAAAGAAAACTACAAAATTTTAAGGCATTTAAGAATTAGTTGCTTCTAAATTTGTATTTAACATGTTATTTGTATGGCTCACCTCTATTAATCAAAAGAATTTCTTGAACCTAAGGTTGTTATAACCATATTTATATGACTACTGAGACTGTTTGTGATTTTTATGCATTGGGCCAGCCCAAATGAAATTCAGCAGCCGTAGTTTGAGTGAGATATTGAGTTCAGACAGCAGGCCCAAATGGCCAAACGATACCTGCTCCCATTCAGGCTCAATTGTGAGCCCAAACTTCAGGGCGTCAAACATCCAAAGCACTAGACCTGGGTTCGATTCCCAGGAGTACCACGAAGGAAATCAGAGACAAACAAAGGCATTGACCTGTAAGCTGACATGCTCTCAACATTTACATGAATAATCAGCCCTCAAGATTACATCCAATTTTTACTAGTTTCAACAGACAATGTTGGAATTCAAACTTCAATTAGACACACTTTAACCTATCCAATACAGTTTGGATTCATAAACTTATATACGAACTTTCTGCATTTAAACATTAACAACATGCATCTTCTGAGCTATTAGACTTTCTGAATGAACACAAACATCATTTGACCCATATTTCGCTAGAACACTTAATAGTATTTGCCTAAGGAGTGTGAAACTAACATGAAATCCGACTAAGTAAACTAATCATTTGATCAAAACAAGTGCTGTATATGCTGTAACAGTCCATGTGACATACAGTCCAATACAATCCATACTACGCTTATTCACTCAACCAAACAAGTTACTCTTTAAGTTTCACAACAATCCTGAATCATATACAACAACAGTTCACCTATTCAATACAGCATTCAACTAAACAAATAGAACACAAATAGATTACCCAAAGAAAAATACTGTCAGACAAGTATATGACAGAGTCACCAAAACAATTCATGCTAAGCTTTAAACTTTCTTCTTCCATTTCATTCTTCAAATTGACTTCACAAACAATGAGACTCGAGATGCGTACCTGAATATTGAAAGGGGAAGGAAGTAAAGAAGCAGCAATCAGCACTATAGCAGCAGCAATCAAACAGTAATAGTATAACCAAAACCAGTTCAGACACAGCTAATGCACACTTTGGAAGTTTTCAGAGATTTTTGATTGACAATGAACCCAGTGAATCAGAAAACCAGAAATCAAAACCGGTTCCTAATTATCTTTAGCTTTCCGGAATTTTTCAAAGAGGATTTTTAATTGAGAATTCTGAATTTTCTGTATCTTCCTCACCCTAAAATTCACTCGAAAATCTGCTAGATGTATTTGCCACTCCCAAAATCTCTCTATTAAAATCCGTGTGTTCCCGTCCTCTTTTAATGCCAAAATGCACATGCCTTTATAGGCAGTCTGTTAGTTAGTTACTGACATTCAACTTTTTTACATTTTAATCCTTTTCAAATTTTCAGTTTAGCTTAGCTACCCTTCCATTTGATAACATATTTTTATTTAGTCCTTGGAGGCAGCTTCTTCTCAGAAGCTTCATAGTCAGTTACTGACAGATTCTCTACTGACTATTACCTAAATTACCCCTTTACGATATTGATTTTACTCTCGAAACTTTTTGGTCGAGTCGACCCAATTTCAAACACTACTGAATCCAATTCAACCTCTTTTCTTTTAGGGCTTTTGATTTTTAAAACCCAATTCAGACACATTTTTACCCGTTCCCTTTTACAGAGTCTTGACGACTCGATTAATTTAGGCCCAACGGGAAGTAAAACAACAAAACACTAGAGAAAAACAGACGATAAAACCTAAAGCTTAACAAGCAGACACGGACTTTTTGAAAAAATTGAAAATTAAAACTAGAAAACTAAAAGAAAGGGTAGAAGATGAGAACAATGAAAAAAAAATGAAACAAAAATGAAAGAGAAAAAAATGAGGAAATACCTTGGACCGAATGGATTAACAGTGGGCTTGAAAATCTTCAAAAACCTTGGTTTTTTAGCCAAGCTTGACCTTAATCGTGTGTTCTCGTTGAGAACACACGAATAAAGTCGACCTTGACTTCGATCAACTCGAAAAACTTCGATTCAGAACTTTTTGAAACTTTTAGGATTTATTTTTTGATATGAAATTGGAAGGGTTCTAGGGGGTTTTGACGAAAACGGAGTGGGGATTTGGGGTGAGGGGACGATGGTGGTCCTAGGATGTAATTTTGAGTTGATTTGGGGACGGATTGGGTGGCGCCGCCATGTTCGTCGATGGAGTTTGGGGCGGCTAGATTAGGGTTCTTAGTTGGGTCGTTAGAGACGATGAAATAGGGGTAGAGGGTGTGTTCGGACAGATATATAGGCATGGGGGAATCAGTTACGAGCCGTTGGATCACCTGGGATCAATGGTTCAGATCAAAGCTTGACCAAACGGTGTCGTTTGGGTGTAGGGGAGAATTGGACCGGGTTTGGGGAATTAAATCTGGGCTGGTCCGGTCAATTACTAAAAGAAAAATGTTTCGTGCTCGTCTGATTTTTAATTAAAAGCCCAATCCGAGTTTCTCTTCTCTTTTGTTTTTATCTTCAATTTCTTTTTGTTTTTAATTTTATTTTTATTTTTAAATTAAAAATCCTAATAGTTAAAATTCCTAAATTACCTAAATGTGAAATTAAGCTAATTAACTAATTATAAAAATTATAAACAACACTTAATTCTAAGAGAAATAAACTAAGAATTAAAGATTAAAGATAAAAAAAATGTAAAAATGAACTATTTTCGTGATTTTTAAATTTTATAAAATAAATAATTACTAATTTAATTCTAAAAATGTAAAAACAAATCCTAAATGCAATGCATGATGTTTTTGGTATTTTCATGATTTAATTAAAAATTAAACAAGCACGAAAATGTAAATAATTAAAAAATCTACTAAAATTCCTAAAATAGCGAATAATAATTAAAAAAACTATTTTTTTGATTTTTATAGGAGTATTCTGGGTGTGGCAAAAATCATGTGTTCACAAGATCGGACGTCATCGAAACGAAACTCGGAGCCATGATATCCGAGACGAGACCGTTGAGGTCGATCAGGGTAGAATGCCCTAGGGTAAAATTATCAGATTTGCGTAACATAAGGACTAAAAATCCCGTGATACGTAAGTATCTCGGCGGGAATCACGGCGAAAATCAGCAAAGACGTTGCAATCAGTAATTCAAGGGATATTTTACCTTGTAGATAGATTTTTTACCTTGTATAAGACTCATTTTCCTCCCTATATAAAGGAGTAGCATAATTGTAAAAGGATCATCAGAAAAACAACGATCAATATACAAAAAACACAGTCTGCTCAAATTATTTTCTTTATTCATTTGCTTCATATTTGTCTATCTTAGAGAATTCTATCAAGGTCAAGCTCTCTCAATTTACTTACTGAATTTAGTCTTTATTTTTACTTATCCTTTATTTGTATCAAAACCAAATCACGTGTCCTTAAAACTGCGTACAAATTTAATTGTTATCCGAAACCAAGAATAAACACTAACCAAAACGGTTCTCACTATATTATTACTCAATGTATAGCTTATGTATTATATCTCCTGTTTTATTTATGGTCAGCCCTTGATCTCCTACGCTCACCTGGAATGACCAACTCCTTAAAGCTGGAGTGTTGCACAAAAAATAGAGTTCAACTCGTGAATAAAATGGACTACTAATGGTTTCAATTGTTTTTTCTTTTTTCTATTCAATTCCAAATAAAATATGCTGGTCATAAAGTACAGTACCTCATTCCCAGAAAGATGAACTCCAAATCCTCCACCCCCACCCCCACCCTTTTGTGTGTGTGGCATGAGATTGCTTTTGGAGAAAATGAAAGTTTCCAGCAAAGTGCCATGATAGCACTGCTACTAAACATTAAAAGCAGCCTCTCAAATTTCAATACTGACCTGCCTGTTCATCTATACAATAATATTCTCCTCTCAAAACTTCTATAATAGGAGGCTATTAGATGTCACATAAACAAACTTATTTTGTCCCTTCTTCTTAAAATGTTATCCTCTAACATTTGAAGACTAAATATTCATTTGTTTTGTTTGTCAATATCATGAGTAAATCATTGTTATTTAATTGGAATAGAGAAGAAAAGTATATTACTCCAACATATAAATAAACTTATGCGTGCAAATTGAATCCTATTAACTCATGATTTTTTATCTTACGATTTTTTTTTTTTTTTTAAAATAAAAAAAACCTTCTTTTAGGGGATTTAATTGGCTAACTTCCAATACTAATCCATTAATGACATGCTAACTATTTGTTCAAAGGTAAAATTCATTTTTGAAATTAAAAAAGAAAAAAGTAAGGCCATAGTCATTTTCACTATTTCCTTCTTTTGCCATCCTCCTCCTCCTCCTCTCTCTCTCTAGATAATATATATATATATATATATATATATATATATATGTTTTAAAAAAATTAATAAAAATAACAATTCTAATCACATTATAGGATTCCTTTTTCTAACATTTCCTCGTATTGACGAGCAAAAATAGCAGTGAAGCAACTTTGAACACTAATAAGAATGTCAAAACTGGACTGCTGCTTGACATAGATGTTGCCGCCATAGGCCTTTTACTCCTCTTCAAATCCATTTTCAAGTCTGTAGCTTCCTCTACACTCCGGCAAATGTATGTTCTTCCTCTTCTCTCTATTTTGCAATGAATTTACCTATATTGATCTCGTATCAATCTGATGTTAATCCAATTTATTGATATGGGTCTTTTTCAAAATTCATTTTCTGATATTGTAAATTGTGAGAGATTTGATATTTTCTCCTCTAATTTCAGTTTTCTATATTATTATTCTCCCATTCTTTGGTGATTGAAAACATGTGTGGCAGATGACTTTGTAGTTTTCTGATATTATCTTCAGTGATTTTTATTTAAAATGATATAATTAATATCACTGATCACTTGTCAATTTGAAGTTAATCCAATTTCTTCATATGGGACTGTAGAAATACAGAACTGAGAGTCACTGAGTTCATTTGACATTGTAAATTGTGAAAGATTTGATCTTTTGTCTTCTAATTTCAGTTAATATATATATATATATATATATTCCCCCCCCCCATTCTTTAGTAACTAACTAACTATGGACATGGGCGGAGGCGGATCGTGATTCTTACCTTAGTTGGTGTGGAGGTCCTCTCTCTACTCCTTTGCCACAATGGGTTCGAATTTAGTATAAATATATTTGCCACAATGGGTTTGAATTTAGTACTGCCTCTGTCCCATTTTATGTGATACATATTTCCTTAGTCTGTTTCCAAAGGAAGGGAACCTTTCTATTTTAAAATAAGATTAACTTTAAACTTTCCTTTTTACATTTAATGATATGTTTTATAGCCTCAAATATCTCATGGTATGTTTAAAACCATAAGTTCAAAAAGTCTTTCATTCTTTCTTGAAACTACTTGCCTAATCAAACTACTGTTACATAAATTGAAACTAGGGGAGTACAGTCAGCGGTGAAGTTAGGAATTTTTTTCAAATTTAAAAGAAGTGAAAAAGATTTCCTTTTGACAAAAGGGTGTTCCTCTAAAGCGTAATATTTTACCTATATACGCAGTTATATTCTAAAAAACTTTTTCAAGTATATATAGGGTTCGAGTCGAAGGCATGGGCTGGCATCTACTGCCTTCAATGTACATACTAGTGGACATATGATTATGTAGGCAGGAAAGTTCAGCGTTTTGTATTCTTTCTTTCACAAATTTTAGTGAAAGCACATGTTAAATGATTTAAGCATTGATTTCTTTACCAGTTAAAAAAATTTGGTAAGTCATAATATTTGCTTTCATTGTAGTGAAATCAAGGATCTCCATTTCCTTTGATTTTGTATCATACTCTAGTTCTTTAGTGTTGGGATTAATTGCTCTTGCATAGAGCAAAATTGTTTCAAAGGATTCATATAGTCGACCTGCACATTTTTGTTGGATTGAACCGTTAAATAAATGATTGATATCATTCTTTTGTTTTTCTTTTTTATTGAGTTCTTCACAATCAAATAGGAGTATTAAGAACGCGGTCTTTTCTATGTTTCATTTTCCCTTTATCTTTTCTCGACAATGACTAAGAACCTTGTAATTCTGACTTGCAGCTAATCTCTGTCAAATAGCAGTTTCACATTCATCCAAAAGAGAATTATAAAGAAATGGCTGTGTAAGTGTGTGTTTACTTGATATTCGAACGTGTCCATTTGTACATAAACTTGTGCGCAAGAATGTGTCTGATTGAAATTGCTGTTTATGGTTGTATAGTGTGGCCTCTGCTCCTGGAAAGGTTCTAATGACCGGAGGTTATCTTGTTTTGGAGAGGCCAAATGCTGGTATTGTTCTGAGTACAAATGCTCGTTTTTATGCTATTGTGAAGCCACTTTACGAGGAAATTAAACCTGAAAGTTGGGCATGGGTGAGTGATATTTTCCACAATAAAGTGGATAATCATTGATCAGAAGTCAGTTCAATAATTTTCTTTTTCTCTTATGAAGAAGCACATTTGTATTAGTTTTTCCTCTGTAAAGTAGAGTATAAACTACCTGTTTCTATCTTATACTTTTTCAGGCATGGGCAGATGTTAAATTGACTTCTCCTCAGATGGCCAGAGAAACTATGTACAAATTGTCTCTTAAGCATTTAAAACTTCAAGCTGTCTCTTCCAGGCAAGTAGTGTAAATCTCAGAATTCATACCTTCTCAATTAGAGGATCTATCATTATTCTGTTCTGTTTCTTTCTGAATCCAATGAAATTTTTTATTTAAGTAATGACATTTGATACTTGAATGATCGATCTGTTTCCTTATTACAAGAAATAAATGTCCAGTAATGCAATAACTATTATGTTTGTTTAATCTCAGTGAATCAAGAAACCCCTTCGTAGAACATGCAGTGGAATATGCCACAGCAGCAGCCCATGCAACATTTGACAAAGATAAGAAGGATATATTACAGAAACTACTTCTGAGAGGTAACTTCTGACACTTTACTCTTTTGCCTTTCTTTCCTGAAGATAAGTCATTTATTGATCAATTAATTTAAATTCCTTTTTTTTGAAAAATCAATCTCTCAACTGTATTAGTCATGCAGGTCTTGATATAACAATCTTGGGATGCAATGAGTTCTATTCGTATCGGAATCAGGTAGTTCTCTTTTGCAGCATACATATTCCCAATATGGCATGTAATTAGAGATATATACTTATTACTTGTGAGTTTGGGTTGTTACTTTTAGCACAGATTTAATGTAACATTTGATAATCTGACATTCTATAATGTAATTTATGTAAGCTGTCAAATCATAAGATCCATGTCCAACAAATTTCTTTATTACAGCCTTTGATCCATTTAATGGAAAATCTTCACTCGAACCTAAGATTTCATTTCTTCTTAAAGTAGTAGCTAAAAGTTTGATCGGATGATAAGGAAAATAATCGAATCATCTGTTGAAATTTTCAATTTGATTGAATTTGAATACTTGAGCGATGTGACTGTCGAATATCACACTGTTATATGTAAAACTGTGCCAAACATTTTTTGGATTTGCCAAAATAAAATCTCTCACATATATCAGGGCGGAGGGAGTATTGAAACACTGACATATTGCCATATTAGTTGTGCAATCTAAGCTTAGCTGAATTGCTTGGATGTTTTTAAAGAAAAAGGTACTTCGATGACTCAGTCCAAACTAAGTGACCTAAGTTGAATATTTGTATCAGACTGAACAATTGCTCGAATAATGTTTAACCAAAAATTTTCTGATGTTAAAAAATGGTATACAAGTCAAAAAGTGCTATGGAATAATGTTTCAGTTACCTTTATGAAGATAATGGTTTTAGTTACATAAGACCTGCTTGATTAAGTAAAATATCGATTTTTAAATCACATGCATTTCCCATCAGAGTCAAACTAGAATAGTTAATTTGGTTGATGCGACTTATTTACTTCATCAGCTCTACTTAATACACAGAGCATAGGAGAAGAGATATTATTCGTTGGGATTTTACGTGGCTGTGACTGATCAATGTGGATGCATCCTTTTTAATAATTTCATCACTGACTCGGTTCAAATTTCTTTTCGGAAACCTCAGTTGCACAAGTTAAAATATAATAGAAGACATGGTAAAAGCTTTTGTTACCTTCTTTTTTTTTTTTTTTTTTTTTTTTTGTAAGATAGTTGACACTACTCTGTTAACTACTTCTTGTAGATTGAAGCGCGTGGACTCCCTCTTACACCTGAGTCATTGGCTTCCCTTCCACCTTTTACGTCAATCACTTTTAATACAGAAGATTCAACTGGAGAAAATCGGAAGCCTGAAGTTGCAAAAACTGGATTGGGGTCATCAGCAGCTATGACAACAGCAGTTGTTGCTGCTTTGCTTCATTATCTTGGTGTTGTTGATCTCTCCTCTTTGACTGAGGATCAATCCCACGGAAGGAAAGATGCTAGTAATCTTGATATTGTTCACGTGATAGCTCAAACTGCCCACTGCATTGCACAGGGTAAAGTTGGCAGCGGGTTTGACGTTAGTTCTGCAGTTTATGGCAGCCAACGCTATGTGCGGTTTTCGCCTGAAGTGCTTTCTTCTGCTCAGGTCTTTCTCGCCTTTCCAATTTATTTAATCAATTCAGTGTCATAGTTTAGTGATAGAAGAAATGACATTCTCTAATTTAGTTTTGAGTGTAA
>MCJB01050350.1:31413-61450 GCA_002018475.1 Nicotiana obtusifolia
TAATTTAGTTTTGAGTGTAAGTGGCAACCGGAAAAATGAAAACAATGAGGCCTTGGTTGATAAATTGTTAAATATTAATCTGCCAAAGACTTCTTCTCCTTTGAAGTTCATGGTAAGTCCATGTCAGAACTTTAATAGCTTTTGGACTGAGAAGTAATAATTAAAGTTGATACTTTCCAAAGAGATAACTATACATAAATTACATCGTTAAGATGCTGTATTATTCTTCTGTTTATATTTAACTTTGTAGAATGACGCTGTTCTGATTAGTGGTGGCACAAACAAGGACAGCGAGGTGAAAATTAGTGTTGGGCGAGGCATGAAGTCTCGAGAAAGTGGTACCAAAGTATAAGCTGGCGTTAGTCCTTCATGGCAAAGCTAAGCTTTGGTGGAACTAAGTTCAGAACAATTGCGGCCTTATAAAACTTGTTTTAGACTATTGACATTGTTGCTAAGGCTAAACTCTAGCTTGGTTGCTTGAGGCACTATTTCTGCCCAGAACTATAACTCGCTATGGTTATTTTCTTGAAATTAAGAATAAAAGGGTAAGAAGTGTAGCTGCAGTTAAGAAATTTTCCGCTCTTCAAGATGTTGGTCATTTGTGTCTAATTGTCTAAATACACATGACCTACTCTCCAGTAAGTTTTTCGTCAAAGTAGTCATACTAGAACCACCTCTAACCAAAATTGTAACCGGAATCTCAAATTTGGTCTTAAAAAGTACCTAATAGGTCGATCATTTTGGTATCCAGTCTAAAGCTAATGTTGGGTGAGGGAAGTTTTATGTTAAGTGAGCTTTTGCTTTATCTATTCGCCAAACCACTTGATTAAAGTCACCCATGTAGATAAATTTCTTTGTTAGCAGCTCCAACCGAGATGCTTGTCATTGCAGGGGAGATACTACATTTTATATTTCTTTCTGTGGCAAGATTGATCTCTCTGTTGGGCTGCGCAAAGGTTTGGAGCAAGGATTTCTTTCTGTTGGTTGTTTATTTGAACTCTCCTTCACAGAAGTTGAATGATGGCATGGTCTACGTGCCAGGCGACGCTTATGGGACATATGATGCCTTTTCTTATAAGTAGTTTGCTATAGCTTGGAGGAGTTGACAAGATGGGGTAGCTCAAGTGGAAAGCGACCTCCACCTCCGACCTTGATATTGGTTTCGAGCTGCCAAAAGAGCAAAGTGGGGAAAGGACACTATTGACTCCTGGAGAGGGAGGTTGGGGCGGGGTAGGTGTAGGTTACCATAAAGGAAAAAATAACTTAAAGGAGGAGCTTGAAAAGATAATATTATATGGAGTTGAGATACTGCAGGTTTTGCATCTTAATTTTATCGAATCTAGTTTCCAAACTTTTGACTTGTTGATTATTTTGGATTTGCAGAACGCAGGTATGGCAACACCACTTACAGAAGTCATTGATGATGTCCTAAAAGCCAAGTGGGACCATGAGCGGACCAAGTTTTCATTGCCTCCTTTGATGTCTCTAGTGAGTCTGATAAATGATATACCATATTCTCTTGAACATTTGTCTGGTTAAGTGTGAACAATTTCTTTCTGCTGCTAGTAAGATGAAAAAAATCTGATTTTACCTGCTAATCATATCTCTTAATTAACATAACTTCTAATTAGACAGCTTCCCTTCCTTTTTTTGATCTCCTAGCTCGTAGTTGACTGGAAGGAAGATTGATTATCATGCAGTCATAGCGAACCACAAACAAGTTGCATACCTCAAATGAATATTGTTGTAAAAAATAGATACTTTTTGTTGGTGCTAGGGGCTAAACACAGAAATTTTGTTGCGTTAAGATTAAGTGGGTTTTTCAACTGTGATGGTTATTTAATCTTTCAAAGGTCACTGAATCAACTTATCACGCTTTACTAGCCCACTTCAATGGAATTCTTTGCCATGGCTGTATAAACATTAAATTCGAAGATATATCCTGTCTAAAAATTTTGACCTTATGCTGGCCTAGCATTATGGATTCTTTGTTGTTCATTGGAGGCACTCTACTACACTCTACTGCTTCAGAATTTGACTCACTATTACTATGTAAATTGTCTGTGGTGCACGTTGTTTCTTCCTTTAAGTTGCTGGAATTGATTGCTAAGCATCTTGCAGTTGCTTGGAGAACCAGGCACTGGGGGATCTTCTACCCCATCAATGGTTGGAGCTGTTAAGAAATGGCAGAAGTCTGATCCTCAGAATTCTCTAGAAACATGGAGAAAGTTATCAGAAGGAAACTCTGCCTTGGAAGTGCACCTCAATACCTTATGTATATTGGCAGAAAGGAACTATAATGTTTATGAATACGTCATCAATGCCTGCAGCCTGCTTACTGCAGAGAAGGTAAACTGCCTTTGGCCAAAAGTGGAAAGGAAGTTCAAGATCTAGTATTATGTAGAAATGTTTGCTAATGATCCATGTTCATAAGGAAGGTTTCTTTTGGCTTTATTTTATCCCTAACGGCAGGTAAAATTATCTTTGATGAGCTTAGCTGCTAACCTGTTCTGGAAAGGCTTAGTCTGCTAAGTATCCATGGGTGTTGAAGAGCTGAAAATTGATTTATTTTATGGAGTTGATTCCTAACCATAGCAATGACTACCTTCACTTTCTTTATAAGTCATACACCAACTACACTTCAATCCCAAGCAAATTGGGGTTCACTACCTTCTTGATAAGTCATACTTACTAATAAACCATAGAAAAATTATTACTGCCTGAGAAATGCATTACCTAAGAGCTAAAACATACATACTGCAAATGCAAGCTAAAAGAAATGTCGAATAAGGGATTTCTTCTCCCTGTTCTGCTTTTCTTTTCATTCTTTCTATTCCTTTTATTTTCATGATATAGTGCTACCAACCTTTTTAAGTACATGGCTTCCCTCTTTCTGCTCGCCATTTTTCTTCTTCCTCCTGTCATGGACAGATCAAGAAGTTGTATCCTTTCCTAGTTTAATCAAAACAAATTCCAAAAGATTCCTAAAACTCTTTTCAGTACTTCCCGATCTACTTTTACGTTTGAACTGTATTTGTTCCTTGCATCATATCAATAAGGAGCGAAGAATGACTTTCTAGTTCCACAATAATAGATTGGCAAGTCTTTCTGAGGCCGTGGACCCCCTTCCTCTGAACTTTCATCCAGTTAATCCGTAGGCACTCTTTCTGTTCAGAGTCAAAATCATCCTCCTCAAGCATCCTTCTTTGAGTCCTCCAAATCGTGTGTTGCAGCCATTAGCTGGAACTTCTTCTCCCTTAGCACTTTTATTATATCATTTTTCTTAGAGAAGCTTCCATTATGTTGTCTAGGAGCAGAAAAAAAAATTCTTAAAACCATCGCATTTTAGGGGCAAGCAGTAATTATCTAAAAAGGTTATTCAATTCTTTTCTTCTGCCTGTTTGAATGAGCATTTTCTCAGTTAGACATAGTTACACTGGCTAAAATGTCAGAGAAACTTTGCAAAGTTGCATTCCAAGTACTTCCCCTGCAAATATTTGTATCTTTAAATCAAGTATCATTATTTTTTGGTTGGATTATGTATTTTTCCTTCCGCAGTGTGAAATTTTCTTCGAAAACTTTTAAGTTTCTTCTGGTTTTCACCATGAATAGTGGTCTGAGAGAGCAAATGAACCAAGTCAAGCAGAAATCGTTAAAGAGTTATTAGGAGCCCGAGAGGCCATGCTTGGAATCAGGTATTATATGCGTAAAATGGGAGAGGCTGCAGGAATTCCGGTGAGTTTGTCAGTACCATGTAACTGGATGTTTCTATCTTCTCTCATTCTTCACATAGATTTGAATTGCGTCAGATAAAAATTTATTGGAACATCACTCCAACCTGTCTGTAAGCTTTGTTTCTGAACAATTATCCTCAAAGACTGCCTTTCTTGATGTACTGGTGACCATTTCCTTATGGTTCATTTGAATGTCAAGAAAGCAGAAAGGGAAAGCGTCACAATGAAGTAAAAGAAAAAGAATATAGTTCTCTTGCATGTTAAGACATGGCATGCTTCTGCATACCATAAACTAACATAGGAATATGACTTAATATAATCAAAAGCTCTTAGGGAACAGCTGCAATTGCTTCCGTCTCCCATGTTTTTGACCAGTCTTTCACCATGTGTCAAATTCACAGATAGAACCTGAACCACAAACTCACCTTCTGGATACAACAATGAGTATGGAGGGAGTTCTGTTGGCCGGTGTTCCTGGTGCTGGTGGATTTGATGCAGTCTTTGCTGTCACTTTGGGGGCTTCAAGCAAAAATGTCACAAAAGCTTGGAGTTCGCTCAATGTTCTTGCTATGCTAGTGACAGAAGATCCTCGTGGTGTGTCTTTGGAAGACAATGATCCTCGGGCAAAGGAAATTACTGCAGCTGTTTCTTCAATCCAACTTCAGTAATGACCTACGAGTATAGGATATTGTTAGAGCTTTGTACTGTAAGATCAGAATGACCTTGCATCAATAAGCAAGCACCAAATAAGAGCCTGTTGTATTTTTACCCAAAACTTTGATCTTGTTAGAATTAGGTCCGTTTTACTTCAGAACTCTGTTTGATTATTTTCAAGTTTTGTGGAATAAAAAGGTTAGCTTCTTCATTCAACTGGTGAATCAAAGGCCTGCGATTTCTGCCAACTCGTCATGTAGTTTTCCTTTACAATCATTTTTTCCTTTTCTCTTCACCATATGAAAATGTCTTTAGTATTTTATATTTAGCTTTAAAAAAAGTTTCTCTTTGTATAATATGAATGAACTGGAAAGCCGGCATTAATAAGATTGTATCTGGACGAGGAATAAATTGTATATTTTAGAACTTTAGGGGTGAGAGTGCAATTTCCTTCACGTATTAATATACAGAAGCTTTCCTATTTAAAANAAAAATTTATTGGAACATCACTCTAACCCGTCTGTAAGCTTTGTTTCTGAACAATTATCCTCAAAGACTGCCTTTCTTGATGTACTGGTGACCATTTCCTTACGGTTCATTTGAATGTCAAGAAAGCAGAAAGGGAAAGCGTTACAATGAAGTAAAAGAAGAAGAATATAGTTCTCTTGCATGTTAAGACTTGGCATGCTTCTGCATACCATAAACTAACATAAGAATATGACTTAATATAATCAAAAGCTCTTAGGAAACAGCTGCAATTGCTTGCGTTCCCATGTTTTTGACCAGTCTTTCACCATGTGTCAAATTCACAGATAGAACCTGAATCACAAACTCACCTTCTGGATACAACGATGAGTATGGAGGGAGTTCTGTTGGCTGGTGTTCCTGGTGCTGGTGGATTTGATGCAGTCTTTGCTGTCACTTTGGGGGCTTCAAGCAAAAATGTCACAAAAGCTTGGAGTTCGCTCAATGTTCTTGCTATGCTAGTGACAGAAGATCCTCGTGGTGTGTCTTTGGAAGACAATGATCCTCGGGCAAAGGAAATCACTGCAGCTGTTTCTTCAATCCAACTTCAGTAATGACCTACGAGTATAGGATATTACATGCAATGGTTTTTCTCATGCTATATGACTACAAACATCAGATTTTACAACATAAAAAGGATATGTTAGAGCTTTGTACTGTAAGATCAGAATGACCTTTCATCAATAAGCAAGCACCAAATAAGAGCCTGTTGTATTTTTACCCAAAACTTTGATCTTGTTAGAATTAGGTCCCTTTTACTTCAGAACTCTGTTTGATTATTTTCAAGTTTTGTGGAATAAAAAGGTTAGCTTCATTCAACTGGTGAATCAAAAGGCCTGCAATTTCTGCCAACTGGTCATGTAGTTTTCCTTTACAATCATTTCTTCCTTTTCTCTTCACCATATGAAACTGTCTTTAGTATTTTATATTTAGCTTAAAAAAAGGTTTCTCTTTGTATAATTTGAATGAACTGGAAAGCCAGCATTAATAAGATTGTATCTGGACGAGGAATAAATTGTATATTTTAGAACTTTAGGGGTGAGAGTGCAATTTCCTTCACGTATTAATATACAGAAGCTTTCCTATTTAAAAGCTTCGGTATTATTCGTCTCCGTGGCTATAACAAACAAAATAATGGAGAAGGAACTCGGCGATCCTCTCCCGCTACAGCCTACTCCGGCGGTTGACGCGGCGGTGGCAGCCGAGCATAAGCAACTGCAGCAATCAGCTCGGCCACGTCCGAAGCGGTTCGTGAAGAACCAAATACCAGACTCCATTCTCAATGACGCAGCACTCAACGCCGCCATATCTCTTCTACCTCAAAACTACAACTTTGAAATCCACAAGTGCGTATGGCGCGTGCGCACTTCAGGTGCCAAGCGCGTCGCCCTTCAGTTCCCCGAGGGTCTCCTCATGTACTCCCTCATCATCTCCGATATACTCTCCACTTTCACTTCCGCCGCTCACTGTTTCATCCTCGGCGACGTGACTTACGGCGCGTGTTGCGTCGACGACCTCTCCGCCGCAGCTCTTTCCGCTGATCTCCTCATCCATTTCGGCCATAGCTGCCTCGTCCCTATTGATTCCACCACTATCCCTTGCCTTTACATATTCGTCGAAATCTCAATCGATGTCTACAGGTTGTTACATGAACTCAAGCTCAATTTTAATAATACTAGTACTTATGACAATATCATTATGGCTGGAACAATTCAATTTGCTGGTGCAATTCGTGCTGTTAAGCCCGAGTTGGAAAAAATAGGGTTTAAGGTTTTGATCCCTCAAGCTAAACCCTTATCAGCTGGGGAAGTACTCGGCTGTACTGCCCCGAGTGTTATGAACAAGTTTTCTGATTGTGAGAGTGTGGTTTTGGTGTTTGTAGCTGATGGTAGGTTTCATTTGGAGGCGTTTATGATAGCGAATCCGGGGATAAAGACGTATAGGTATGATCCATATGTAGGGAAGTTGTTTTTGGAGGAGTATGATTATAAGGGAATGAAGGAGGAGAGAAAGAGAGCGACTGAGAAGGCAAGGAGGGAGGCTAAGAATTGGGGGATAGTGCTCGGGACATTAGGTAGGCAAGGGAATCCCAGAATATTGGATAGGTTGGAGAAGAAGATGGCGGAGAAGGGGATGACTTGGACAGTTGTGTTGATGTCAGAGATATCTCCTACAAGGATTGCGTTGTTTGAGGATGCAGTAGATGCTTGGATTCAGATTGCGTGCCCTAGGTTGTCGATTGATTGGGGAGATGCGTTTACTAAGCCTTTGCTTACGCCATTTGAGGCCGAGATTGCGTTGGGTGATTTGTCTGGGTGGTGGGAAAGAAAGAAAGCAGTGAATTCAGATGTATGTTGCGATGAAGCTTTGGAGTGTTCAAAGAATGAATCTTCTGGTGCTTGTGATAATGGAGGTGAGAAAGTGAAGGAAGGGGTACTCGTTGATTATCCTATGGATTATTATGCTCAGGATGGTGGGGAGTGGAATTCTTGCTACTCCAAGAAGCCGGCTCAACTTTCACAAAGAATTAGTCAATCTTGTAATGGTAACAGTGCCATCAAATGTTCTAAATGCTGAGATAATTTTGGTTCCAGCTGAGTGCACTGCTGTCGCCGTAAATGGTGTTACACTTCAAAGTGAGTACCTTCCTCATTTTTTCTGTTGAGGCCTCTTTTTTGTAGTCACTGCCAGAATGGTAGTTATATATTCTATGTAGTAGCACGAAAAAGATGCTTTGTCCAAGTGTATACTTTTACATGACTAATTTGTAATACGGTCTTTCCCCTTACTTTTAGACTTATAGTGGTTTTATTTGTTTAGTATCCTTCTTGTGAGTTATATCTATGTATCTTGGTGTCCAAAAATCTAATTGCGTGGGACAATAACAAAGTTAAAGAAAGCATATTTCTTGCTCCTTCACTTCATTGTTCTTTCTATAACCCCAGTGGAGAGTTGCAAGCTTGTATCTTGCTATTTCGCTTTGTGCATCACTTTATTGACCAACCCCAACAGATTAGCTGCAAGCTCAGCTGTCCAAATTTATTCCTATATTTCAGCATAAATTATGTTTTCTTGAAGAACAACATCCGTGCTTGATAAGATTTTAATAGGTAAAATATAGTGGGCTTTTAGGCGATTTTTCGATCAGTTGAATCTTGATGTTGACAAAGTAATTTGACTCCTTGATAGACTCCTCTTAGAATGTGAAGGAGTTGGTCACTGTTTATCAGATTTATGTCCTTCATTTCTTTCTACATTCTTGTTTGCTGTACCCTTTCCTCACATCATATAAGGCTAAAAGAGAGGTGAGATAGGGAGGTTCCTTGGGTGGCAGTAAAACTATCAATTCTATGTCTCTATAAACATTGATCGCATAAAAAAACACCTGGCTTGTCTTATTTTGCTATCATCCATGTTGTATGCTTGTTGTGGGGTGGAAGGAATAAACGGCAGTTCTATGTTTGCAAAGACATGGAGAAACCACCTACTTCCTTCAATCACGACCATGGTTTTTCTGGTCCTAGAGAGGATTTTCACATAAATGTGGTTATTCCACAATTGAATGGAAGGCTGAAAATTCGCGGTGAGAATGTAGTGAATGTGGTTCTTGCTTGATAACCAACACATTTTAAATGATTGGTAGCTCTTCTTATCCCAGAGTCACTGTTAAGCTTTTTTGAGGTTGATGACTTTTGGTAGTATTCATGCTTATCAATGAACGAAGAATCCTTTTATTTCCTTAGTTCTAGTTGTGCTTTGAATATCAACTTATTATTGTACAGCTCATACCAAGTCCGTCATAATTTTGTACGCTGAGGAAATGTCAAGTGATGAAGACTTCAGATAATAAAATCTCCAAGAATTTGCTCTGAGCTAGCTAAGAAGAATCGATAAGGGAATAGGAAATGAGTTGGGTTTAAGTATTCGGACCATACATTCATCTCATCCACATTGGTTAACTGTATAAATGATGTGCTCAGTTATGTGGAGTGTCTTGTAATATTTCCTTTGGAGCTTTTCTAATAGGTCTGAGTCAAAGGGGTGGCTCGAATCCTGTTTCTCCAAGAAGAACCATCCACATTTTTTCATCTTGTAACATTCTTACTCTCCCTTACATCAGTGTCAGTGTAGTAGAACATGCATAGAATCAATCGATACTGATATAAAAGATACAAAGCTAAGCTAAAATATAGTACTGTAGATTGCGCAAAAGATTTCCATTAGTATTATTATAAATATCTACATGCAGCTGTGTTTGAATTTCCCTGTGGAATACACTATACCGAGCATTTAAAGCAAGAAGGATATGACGACAGAGGCCAGCTGAGAGTATCAACTTTCTTTAGTATAGCAATCCATCAACAAATCCCAGAGTCCTCCAGCAGTTTAAGCAGACTATGTTCAGGTGCACTTATTGATGGAAGAATAACTCGATTCATGGGAGGTCTAGCTATTGTTCGAGCTGCCTCAGAGTCGGCAGCTCTTCCTTCCTTCCTAAGTGGAATATCAGGCTTTCTAATTCGCACAGCAGGGACTCGCTCTTTCCATATTCTTCCATCCTGTGAGTGAAGAAATATACAAATTCCTAGTCAGCTGTTCTAACGTGTAATGTAACAAGATGAAGGAGCTAAGGGGTTAATAATGATGTTGTTGCTACTAGCAGCCATCATATTCCTCATTTCCATTACCGCATTCAAGCACAGAACAAAGTCATTGAGTCCACCACTTAATAAACAGAACTAACTTGGAGTAAATTTATGCCAACAGAGACAGTCGACCTACGTACTTATCTATGCAGTCATCACAGAGCGAAACTTCAAAGACGTCGGGAGACTTGAGACCTTACATTCAGTATTGAAGGTTCTGGCAACGGACTTGAATTGGTTGATCAACATTGAGAGGCTCCATTGGATGATCAACTGGCTTGAACTCGACTGCAATTTCAATACCATTAGGCGTAACAGAGGGAGCTCCAGCTGTAGTAGCAGCATCTATTGGCTCTGAATTTGGGGGAAACACTTCCCTTTCATCCTGCATTTGAAATTAGTTCACAAATTGCAATACCTAAATCAGATATAAAAATCCGCTTAGGAAAGAAGTCTAAGTTGACTTTTTGCATAAAGGAAAATGACTTTGTGTTAGAAAGTGATGGAGAGAATTTTTCAGTTGGGATCCATTCTTTTATAACTAGAAGACATTATTATTGTGTCTAATTCTTTTATAAATTAGACACAATTTAGAATTGAAACCAAGAATTAGTCAAACCTGAAATTCCAGTATATCAAAAATCTAAATCGTAAAAACAAAGAGAGAGGGAAGCTGACAAGTGCACTTTGAGTCCGACGATGGACAGCTGATCTTCTGACAGAAAATCTAGAAAAAATGCCCACCATAATTATAACTTCCCTAACAACGGTGCACTCTAAAAGCCAAAAGGGTGTGTCTTGATCCTCGAATTCTAACACACTCTATACTCTCTAGATATTAGTTCAGAGAAAGAAAGAATGAAAACAAGGAGGGGTTTAGCTAGTTGGGTTTTGCCTGTATGATCCGTTAGTTAATATTGCTACTACTTGGAAGTTGAGAAGCTGGGGATAAGAACAAAACTGTTAGTTCGACAGAATCATAGTTAAATGAGTAAAGAAAAAAAACAGAGGCTGTTGGCTGTTGGTTAAGTCGAGGTAGGAACTTAGCCCAACTGTCATGTGATGTGTTTTTGTTTCAGTGGGGGGTTAGACTTCCATTTGTAATTTTAGTTACGCAATCTATTCCTTCTTCGTTGTCCCTGTCTCCTCCACTGGGGCCCTTTAGCTTCTCTGGCAGCATCTCTTCGATAGTTTTATGAGTCAATTAATACCTCGCCAAGGGATCATCCCTTTTTATATTTATTGTTTTTTTTTTATTTGCGTGATCAGTGAACCTATTTAATTGAATATACAGAGATTTTTGTCATGATATTTTTATGACTATGATATCATGTCAATAAAAGTAAAATAAAAAATTTTAAATTAAATTATTCACAATATAAAAAAAAGACATCATCTTTTTAAGACTGAAAAGAAAATAATTGGAACGGGCAAGCAGAAAGGTAATTACAATATCTGTAGGCGATATTTACAAGGTCAGGGCGTTTCTTGTTCTCTTTAAGCTTCACATAGGCGACTATGCCTCCTGAAGTAATTTGCTCGTATAAACATTACCAAATGTGTTTATTAAGGTCCAAAATAATGGCCTGTAACTTTTATTGTATTATAGTAGATGCAATGCTTTATTTATTAATTACACTATTTTTTCTAGCGACAAGCTTGTACTACCTCCATTCTAATTTACATAGCATTATTTGATTTGGCGTGGAATTTAAGAAATAAGCAAAGACTTTTGAAATTTATGATCTAAAACAAGCCTTGGATTTTGTGTGGTTTTAAATTACCTCATTAAGGGTGGATGTGAATAAATTAAATTATTCTAAATATAAAAAAGTAATATTCTTTTTGTGACGGAATAAAAAAAAAGTGTCACATTAACTGGAACACATAAACTAATACATTCTTAAAGCAAATACTGATATAAATATTTTTTTCCACACCCATGGGAAATTTTGTTTTGCAGCAACAAAAGTATTTATATAGTCCATTTGAACTCCTAATTATTACTAATTAATAGAACAATTATATAAGTTGGGTACACTGTTTACTCTAAAATTCGAGCAACAATTAAATTTATTCGCGGTATTAAGGATACGTGAAATAATTTAATACAACGAAAAATATAACAGTAAAAATAATAATTGACTTAAGTAAATAAAGGGATGATTAAACCGTTGAGGTGGAATGAATTTTCTGTAATGGAGCAATATGCAATGAAAAATAGACAACTTTGGTAAGAGATAGATAGAACATGATAATCAGTATTCTAGTGTGTATTTTTTGTCTATACAATGAAGTTGCATCCCCCTTTTATAGATAAGAAGAGAGTTCTACATATGGTAAAAGACTTAATTACAAGATAAATCAACTTAATTATAGGATGGAATATCCCTAGAAACACTGGTCTAACGTCTCTGATGGTTGAGACCGTGATTCCCGCCGAGATATCAATATTCTGCGAGATTTCCGGTCTTCCCGTTATATGAAATTGATCCTTTTACCATAAAATGCATCTTCCCCGATCGGTGTCGATTGCCTTATTTCGATCGCTCCGGTTCCGAATCCAATGGCGCCCGACCTCAGGCTTTCCTTCCCGAAATGCTGATCTCGATTTAAAGTAATCCGGTCTTGAACTACACTTGAGCCCGACCTTCCTTTTATGCTCGGTTGTATTCGACCCAATACAGATAGTCCCCTCGTTTATTGGAGAGTAATGGCAAAAAACGATATGAATCGTCGTACTTCAAAATCAGGTCAAACAACAACATACTCATTGAGCATGACAGGAAGTTCGAAGAATCAAATCACTCAACCTTAGAAAACCTTTTACTGGTGTGTGACGGCAGCGCCGTGACGCATGTGACAGTTGCCAAAGGAAATCATTGCTTGTCTGATCTGACTGCAAACCCTGCAACTGCTGCAGGTACCATTTAATGCTCCCTTACCTCGTGCTTTGAACCGCCGCTTTTGGAAAAGATAAATACTTCCCTCACTCTTTGAGTTCCAAACCTTTACGCTGCTCAACAACCTGCTACTTCTAGTTTTCTGCATCTTTGCATCACAAAATCTCTCTTGCATCTTACACTTCTTCGGTTTTCGTTTCTATTGCTTCAATCACCATGGCCAAAACTTCTAAATTTGTTCCTCAGAAGCAACAATCTTCACTTTCTCAGCCCGCTGAAGAGGCTGAGCCCGTTCGCATTGAGGAAACCTCCGCGGAACCTCCTTTGAAGGCCTTTGTACCAGTTGGGTGTTTTATCGGTTCCGACTTCAAAGTCGAGAAGCCTTCTTCAGTGCCCGGTCGAGGCGAACCGGTCTCAATGTATATCAGCTCGATCACCCACAAAGTCCTTGACAGGGTAAAGACGGAGTGCAACTGGGCCGATAAAGATGTGGTAGTCCCTCCTCCGAGAGAGTCGATTACCACTCACGTGGAAGGTTACCTAAGCGTCTACACTTACCCTTTCACATTTGGAACCCTGGACCCCGTAATTATCGATTTTTGTAAAAGATATAACGTTACTTTGAGTCAGGTTCATCCATCCGTTTGGCATATTGTCCATCTCTTCCGCTTCTTCGTGATTAAGGTCGAAGGGGGGCATCCTTTCACCACTGACCACCTTCTTCGATTATACAGTCCCCGGATGTTCTGAGGGGGCTAATAAAACTCGCTCGCTGGGCCAGCAGGGCTCCGTTCTCGAGCATTGATGAAGACAAAGACTGGGGCTGGATGAGTCGGTTTGTCCAAATAAGGACCTCCGATTTGATCCCCGCAGAATACATGCCGTTCCCTGAGAAGTGGAACTTAAGTCGTAAGTGTCATCTTTTAAAGCCATTTATTGCTTTCCTTCAAATGTTTAATCGATATGTTCCGTCAGGTGTAGCCGCTTCCCAGACGCCGGCCGCAATTCAACACTTGGAGGATTGGGTCCGAAGAGTAGTGGCTCAAAGGACCTACTCGGAGCGAGCCTGACGAGAAATATCGAAAGGCCTTTGGGAGGCCAAAAATCACGGTGAGCTCGGTCATATTTGTCTTTCCCATTTGGGGTAATCGATGTTAGCTCTAACTCTTGAAATCTCGCTTTGCAGGCCTCTCGAAAGATGCCGAAATGAGGTCGACACCCACCGGTGGGGAAGCTCCTCGCCCTCTCGCCGTTTCGGAGAAAGAAGGGGGGAAGAAGAGAAAACAAGCTCCCAGTCCTGCAGAGCCCGAGAAAAGGAAAAGCAGGAAAGAGATGAGGGCCCGCAAAGTCACAGTCACCGACCCTACCATCCAAGTGAGCGATAGCTCCGATGGGGAAAGGAGCCCCGAAACTTTAAACAATGAGCCACCTCGTGCAGTCCCCGAGTCAACCGTCGGTGAAGCTTGCACTCCTCGAGAGGAGGATCTCGAGACGAGAATGAGAACCGGGATTCGGGCTGAGACAGGAGGGGCAACACAAGGAGTCTCGGACATCCCGGAGATGATGGATTCACCTTCTTTTTCAGAGGCAACTCTGAACGATGCCCAGGATGCAAGAATGCATACACCGAGTAAAGGTCCGATTGCAGCTGGAGCCTTTGAAGAATTCTTCGATTGGGTGCCATCGGTTGATACCTTCGGGCTTGAAGTGCCAAGAAGGAGTCCCCCGGCCGAGACGAGTGGGGTGTCTGTTGGTACCAAATTGGTCGACAGATTTCCTGTTCCGAGCTCTAACCCCGATCAGAAGAGGGTGATAACGTTTGCCGTCCCTGAGGATGCTCGAGTATTGGGTGCACCGGTAGGCGTGGCCAGCTATCTGCATTGCTTGGTGACCGATGAGGACCAGGCCGTGATGAATGCAGTGGACTGGTCATGCTTATTCAACGAAGCTCAGCAGGCATCGAACAGGGTATGCTTCCTTATATGTTATATATTATACCCAATATCTTATCCCTAAGTCTGCACTGACTATCTTAATATGTATACCTTGCAGTCTTCGGTGCTTCACCATGAGGCGTTCCTTCGGATCAAGGAAGGAATGACGCAGGAACGGGCACAACGTCAGCGGCTCGAAGGCGAGATGTCGAGCCTTCGGGCCGAGCTAGATTTCATGCGGAGGGAGCACAACAAAGAGGTTGACCAGCTGGGGCAACTGACCAATCGGTTAGACCGACTCCGGTTTAAGTGAACGAGGCTAAGGCTGAAACTAGCAGTTGGAAAGCCATGGTTGAGACTCTGACTTCGGAAAAAGAGGCCCTCCAAATTCGCTTAGAAGGACAAATCTCGGAGGCACGGGAGAGGGTCGGAGTTCTCCAGCACCAAGTTGAGTCGCTTACCCAGGATTGGGGGGTTCTGGTCAACCAACTGCAAGAAGCAAAGTCGGAGATCGCTTCCACTAAGACCGATGCTGAGGATTTGATAGCTTAATATAGAGCTGATGCTGAAGTCGCCCAGGAGAAATCGAAGATGCTGGTCGAGTATACCAAATGCCAGACCCGCCTCTCCGTTCTCGAGGAGCTGCAAGCTTGGGGTTTCGATCTATCCTCTGAAGTCGCTGAAGCAACGAGGATCGAAGCTGAGATGAGGAAGCAAACTTTCCCCGAGGAAGATGAAGACGGCTCCGACTGACGTTGTTCCGTAGAAGTGTTGTTTTTGTAGTCGGAACGTATAAAAGAGTTCCTTCATTGTATACAAACATCCTTTATATTTATTTTGACTTTGTTTTGCAAATTTCATGTCTCGCCATTTCCTGCCTTAGCTAGAATTATAAATTTTTCTACGATCGACTGAATAAAGCCCGTATCTCGGGATAACCTTGACCGGTTAATGTACTGAACCGGTTTCGACAAATTTAAGATTGACTTGGCCTTGGCCTTATTTCAAATTCGGGATGGGCTAAACGAGCTTTGTCTACCCCCCCGACCAATAAGCTATGCTTTTGGGATGTTAACGAATTGGGACCATGCCTTAGCAAAATTTGGGTCCCTTTCAATAAATTAATTCGGCCTTAGCCCCATTTTAGAGAATCGAGGTCTTGCCTTGGCAAGCCCCGATCGTCTCCGGATTTTAGTCTAGTTTGACTTTAGCCTTTCATAAACGGAGGTTGCCTGAATCGGTCTTACTTCTCTTTGAGTTTTGTTAACTCAATATGGCCTTGGCCTAGTAATCGATTATGGGGTTTGCCTTGTTAGGTCTTACTCCCCTTCGAATCCAGTATGCATATTTTAACAATGTCAACTCTTTATAACGCGATGATAATCGAAGAAATAATCGAAGAAGCCCTTGGGCTTAGAAACTCAATGTTGATGCCAAAAGACTTTATTAATATTCATATGCTTGTACATCTTTGCTTAATGAGGGGGGCAGATCGACCTATTCGGGCACGATTCTTCTGACCGTTTGACCCTTACATTGGTTCCTAGCGATCTTTGTGAAGTCCCCCTGATATCAAAGTAAGTAGATGAAGATTTCGAGAACAATATTAGAGTCGAATATCAAATTTGTGAACTCCGATGAATGACTGTTCTATGTTAGCACGATTTCTGGTTGCCTCATTAAAAACCTTGCCGTAAAACCCAATTTGGGACAAAACCGGTCGAAGGAAAAAAGAGTGCAACGCGTGCTTTCAGTCCTACTGCCTTGTGCTTATTGGTTTGATACCGATCCCTCCTGCATGAGTTAGTATCAACAAACGAAACAAAAGAAAAAATGAAATAAATTACCTCAACAATAATACCGCTTCAAGTGGCTCACGTTCCAGTTATTTGGCAACTGCTTGCCATCCATAGTCCCGAGCTTGTAAGACCCCTTTCCGGTGACCTTCAAGACAGTATAGGGACCTTCCCAGTTCGGTCCCAATTTTCCTTCGTTGGGGTCTCGGGTATTGGGCGTGATCCTTCTAAGTACCAAGTCCCCAGCGTTAAAATATCGGAGACGGGTTCTTCGGTTGTAGTACCTCTCGATTTTTTGCTTCTGGGCTGCCATTCGGACTAGAGCAGCTTCCCTCTTTTCATCCAAAAGTTCCAGACTGATGTTCATAGCTTCCCGGTTTGACTCTTCAGTTGCATATCGAAACCTGATGCTTGGTTCACCTACTTCGACCGGTATCAATGCTTCGGTGCCATACACTAAGGAAAATGGGGTGGCCCCGGTACTGGTTTTTTCGGTTGTTCGGTATGCCCTAAAACCTCGGGCAGCATCTCTCTCCATTTTCCTTTAGCGTCGGTTAGCCTTTTCTTTAAGTTTTGGATAATGGTTTTGTTGGTCGATTCTGCTTGACCGTTGCCGCTGGGGTGGTATGGAGTCGATAATATCCTTTTGATCTTGTTATCTTCGAAGAACTTGGTTATTTTACTGCCGACGAACTGTTTGCCATTATCACATACGACTTCTGAAGGCATTCCAAACCGGCAAATAATATGGTCCCATATGAAGTCAATCACCTCCTTTTCCCTGACCTTCTCGTAAGCCTGTGCTTCCACCCACTTAGAAAAATAGTCAGTCATAAAAAGGATAAATTGAGCTTTACCTGGTGCTCGAGGGAGGGGACCGACGATGTCCATGCCCCACTTCATAAATGGCCATGGTGATATGACCGAATGTAGTGTTTCTCCGGGCCGGTGGATCATTGGTGCATGCTTTTGGCATCCGCTGCACTTGCGTACAAACTCCTTTGCATCTCTTTCCATGTTGTTCCAGTAATAGCCGGCCCCAATTATTTTTCGAACCAATGAATCGGAACCGGAATGGTTGCCGCAAGTTCCTTCGTGTATTTCTTTTAAGATGTACTCGGTGTCTCCAGGCCCAAGGCATATGGCTAGAGGACCTCCGAATGTTCTTCTATAAAGGGTTCCATCGTCGGCCAAGCAAAATCGGGCCGCCTTTGTGCGTAACGTTCTTGACTCTTTGGGATCGGATGGTAATTTGCCCGAACTAAGATATTCCACATATTTATTTCTCCAATCCCAAGTCAAGCTTGTTGAGTTGACCTCGGCATGGCCTTCTTCCACAACCGACCTTAATAACTGTACGACCTTTTCAGAGTCGATTTCCTCAGCTTCGACCGACGAGCCTAAATTGGCGAGGGCATCGGCTTCGCTATTTTGTTCTCGAGGTATGTGCTATAGGGTCCATTCCTTAAACCTGTATAATGTGACTTGAAGTTTATCCACATACCTTTGGATACGTTCTTCCCTGACTTCAAACGTTCTATTTACTTGGTTGACTACAAGGAGGGAATCGCATTTGGCCTCGATTACTTCTGCTCCCAAGTTTTTGGCTAACTCCAAACCTGCAATCATAGCCTCATATTCGGCTTCATTGTTAGTTAGTTTTATAGTCTTAATAGACTGTCGAATCGTATTCCTGGTCGGGGGTTTAAGTACGATGCCTAGCGCCGACCCTTTCGAATTTGAGGCGCCGTCTGTGAACAGAGTCCATACTCCTAAAGGAGTCCCCGATTTGGTCATGAGTTCTTTCTCGACCTCGGGAATGAGCGACGGCGTGAAGTCGGCAACAAAATCGGGCAGTACTTGAGACTTTATCGAGGTTCGGGGTCGATATTCGATATCATACCCGCTTATTTCGATGGCCCACTTGGCCAACCGACCTGATAACTCGGGTTATGCATAACGTTTCTAAGCGGGTAAGTCGTCACCACACATATTGGGTGACATTGGAAGTACGATTTCAACTTTCTAGAGGCACTCAATAGTGCGAGTGCTAATTTTTCTAATTGTGGGTACCTGGTTTCGGCCTCTCCTAGTGTTCTACTGACGTAGTAAATGGGAAATTGCGTACCTTGTTCTTCTCGGACTAGGAGCCCGCTCACTGCTATCTCCGATACGGCGAGGTAAAGGTATAACTGCTTGCTTGCTTTCGGCGTATGTAGTAAAGGCAGGCTAGAGAGATACCTTTTTAGTTCTTCCAATGCGTGTTGGCATTCCGACCCCCATGAGAATTCGTTCTTCTTCTTCAGTAAGTTGAAGAATTGATGGCTCCTGTCCGACGACCTCGATATGAATCGGCCTAGTGCTGCTATCCGGCCTGTTAATTTCTGTACGGCCTTGACACTGTCAACGACCGTTATGTCCTCGATGGCCTTAATTTTATCGGGGTTGATTTCTATTCCCCGGTTTGACACCATAAAGCCAAGGAATTTCCCCGAGCCTACTCCAAATGCACACTTCTCCGGATTCAACTTCATGTTGTATTTTTCCAGGACATCGAATGTTTCCTGCAAATGACTTAAATGGTCCTCTGCTCGCAGGGACTTAACCAACATGTCATCGATATAAACTTCCATTGTTACACCTAGTTATTTTTCGAACATTTTATTTACTAGGCGTTGGTAAGTAGCCCCCGCATTTTTAAGCCCAAAAGGCATCACATTATAGCAATAGGTGCCATACTTAGTGATGAAGGATGTTTTTTCTTGATCATCCTTATCCATTTGTATCTGGTTATATCCAGAGTAGGCGTCGAGAAAACTAAGAGTCTCGTGGCCTGCGATAGCATCGATCATGCATCGATGTTGGGCAAGGGGAAAGAATCTTTGGGGCATGCTTTGTTTAGGTCTTTATAGTCTATACACATTCTAAGCTTATTTCCCTTCTTAGGGACTACAACTACATTAGCTAACCATTCTGGGTACTTAACCTCCCGAATGGACCCTATGTTCAAAAGTTTAGTTACCTCGTCCTTGATGAAAGCTTGTTTAGCTTCGGACTGGGGTCTCCTCTTTTGCTTGATTGGCCAGAATTTCGGATCAACACTCAGCTTGTGAGTTGTAATTTTCGGTGGTATGCCTGTCATGTCTAGATGGGACCAAGCAAAGGAATTTTCATTAGCTGATAGGAAATTAATTAATTTGGCCTTGAGCTCGGAGTTTAAGCCTGAGCCCAGGTATACCTTTCGATCGGGTGCATCGTTGCGGCTTGAAACTTGTTCGAGCTCTTCGATTGTTGATTTAGTCGCGTCGGACTCATCCGGAGCAATAAATGATCGGGGGACCCCGTAATCATCGGCGTCAAGCTGACCCCGTTCACCCCCGCCTATCGAGGGCGACCTCTCTGATTGCTATTTGGTCTTCTGGGAAAGAACGGTAGGTTTTGATGCCGCCTCTTCCACTGTGAACATCTCCGTTGCAGCATGTTGTTCCCCATAAACGGTGATGACCCCCTCATCTGATAGAAATCTCAACATTTGATGTAATGTTGAAGGTACGGCTTTGATGTCGTGTATCCAAGGCCTTCCGAGCAAGGCGTTATATCTCATGTCACCTTCGATTACGCAGAATTTCGTTGCCCTGATAGTCCCAGCGATATTCACCATTAGTGTTATTTCACCTTTAGTTGTTTCCAAAGCCATGTTAAAACCGTTGAGGACCCGAACCTCGGAGATAATCTGATTTGACAGTCCCAGCTGTTCGATGACCCAATACCGAACTATATTAGCTGAGCTCCCGGGGTCAATAAGCACACATTTCACCCGGTTTTTGTGTACCACCATCGATATCACCAGGGCATCGTTATGGGGCAGTGTAATCCCTTGTGTATCCATATTGCTGAAGTATAAAGCTCCTTCTGCTGCGTAATCCCGGGTACGTTTTTCCCGGGTGATAGATATTTTTGTGCGCTTCAACATCGGTCCTTGGGGTACATCTATCCCTCCGATTATCATGTTGATCGTGTGCTGCGGCTCTTCTTGATTTGCTGGTCTGTTTCTGTTTGGTAGTGGTTTTTGGCTCGATCGCTTAAGAATTCTCGAAGATGCCCTTTTTCGAGTAACCGAGCTACCTCCTCCCTCAACTGCCGACAATCCTCCATTCTGTGTCCATGTGTGCCATGATATTTACATATTAGGTTAGGATCTATTTTGGCAGGGTCCGTTTGCAATGGTCGAGGCCATTTGGTATCTTTAATGCGACCGATAGTTGACACAAGAGTTGCCGAATCGACATTAAAGTTGTACTCGGACAATCGGGGTGCTTCTCGATGATTATTGGTTCTTTCGAAATTATTCCCCGGCAACGGTCCCCGGTTCCTTTGGCTAGGACCGTTCTTTCTTTCTTGTCTCGGGGATTTGTGTCCCCCCGGAATGACTCTTTGATCCCCTGGGTATGGTCGGTGCCTATCTCAGTTTGACCTCGACTCTCGATAATTGTCCCTCAGAGTCCGATCGTAAGTTCTGATGGGGGTAAGCGGACCCCGATGGGACTCCGAGCTGATCATCTTCTACTCTGATCTTCGATTGATACCGATTGTGTATGTCTGCCGAAGTGATAGCCGGGTATTCAATCAAGCTTTGTTTGAGTTGTTGAGATGCCGTTGAACTTCGGGCATTGAGCCCTGGAGTAAAGGCCTGTACGGCCCAATCATCAGTGACCGGTGGTAAATCCATTCGCTCCATTTGAAAGCGCGATACAAACTCTCTCAGCATTTCATTGTCCCTTTGCCTGACTTTGAACAAATCTGACTTTCTTGTTTTGACCTTAATGGCGCCTGCATGGGCCTTGATGAAGGTATCTGCGAGCATGGCAAAGGAGTCGATGGAATTCGGTGGTAGGTTGTGATACGATGTCATCGCTCCCTTGGACAGGGTCTCTCCGAATTTCTTCAGAAGGACGGACTCGATTTCATCGTCTTCGAGATTGTTCCCTTTTATAGCGCAAGTGCACGCCGTTACATGTTCATTTGGATCCGAGGTCCCGTTGTATTTTGGGATTTCCGGCATGCGGAACTTTTTTGGTATCGGTTTTGGAGCAGCACTGGATGGGAAAGGTTTTTGTATGAACTTCTTTGAGTCCAAACCTTTCAACACCGGGGGTGCTCCCAGGATCTGGTCTACCCTCGAATTATAGGTTTCCACCTTTTTGTCGTTACCCTTGATCCTTTTTTCACCCGACTCGACCTGCTTAGTCAGCTCCTCGAGCATCTTTATGATTCCGGAATTTACTCCCGAACTACTTTCGTCCGGTTGTGCTATGACTGATGATTCGCTCAAATTACACCTTAATAATAGTGTAAGCGGTCGATGTCAAATATAATGACCCAACAAGGTTGGGGTCGAATCCCACAGGGAATAGGTGTGAAACTATTATCTAATTAATGTAATACTTGACTAAGTCGTAATTCTTTCAAGTACGTCAAATAGAATAAAGGAGTGTTGAATGTATAAGTAAACGAAAATTGGAAACTAATTTTGATAGTATGAATGTGAAAAATATAAATTTAAGAAACCAAGGTTGTGTCCCCCTTAATGTAGTAGAATGTTCTTGATATTAATATTGATTACCTTTCTTGATATGCAATTGATGTTTAATTTACTATCCAATATTTCCAATAATTGGATAATGTATCCTCTCTACGATTCTCCTGAATACAAAAGAGTCATGCTTAAGAACAACCAATTAAACGCCAAATTAAAACCAATTATTCCTAAGCGATTTTATTAAACAAGGTTTAAAGCCTTGAGTCTTTGTTTCTTATTTCTACCAAATTGTATCTCACTTTTCCAAGATAAGATAAAGTTAATTGGCGTTCGTTAATGTTTGCAACCACTAACGATTAATTGAAGAACACGAAATAAATAAATATCAAGCTTCCTTCGAAATCAGATTCAATATCAAGATCTCAACAACATTCTACCCATCTAGGGTTCACAACCTCAGCGTTTGAATTTAGCTACACATACTGATAATTAAAGAACAATGAAGAGTAATTGATATCATCTTACAAAAATAGAGGTATTTGATCCCCAAAAGCTTCTAAGAATTCAAGTAGTTAATTGCCCGTACTTTGTACTCTAAAATCTGACAAGACTCCCTTCACAAAACCCTATAAAACCTATTTATAGAGGCCCAAAACCCGAGGCAAATTTCGGTCTGATTTGCCCCTGTGGTAAAAATGCGGACCACATTTCTGTCGCAGAACAGAAATGTGGACCGTAGATCATCATCGCCCGTCGCAAATTCCACCAGAAAGTTTTGCTCTCATCGCGTTTTGATTCGCGGTTCGCATGTTGATTATGCGATCGCGATATGCAGATCGCATTCTCCACTCTGATTTTCACCCAGAACTCTGTTTGTGTTTGCGATTTCACCTTCTCATTTCGCGGTCTGCATTCCTGTTTTGCGGTCGCAAATTCTCGTCATGAAGATTGGCCTAGAGTTCTGTCCTTGTTTGCGATCTGCTTGTGGAATATGCGATTCGCATTTTCTGTTTGCGATCGCATACTCGCATATCCGATGCTCTTACTTCTTTTCTTGTCTTCAGCTGGCTTTTTGAACTCTTTTCCGTACTTCTGGGTCCTTACACTCGATATACTGCAAATACACTAAAATTACATAAGTATCATGATAATTTGCAAGTAAAACAAGTCAAACTTTAAGCAAGTAATATCAAAATGTGCCAAAATTACCCGGCACATCAAAGATGTCAGTCAAGAAGTTTTACAAACAAGCAAATCATTAAAGCCGACTGACAGTACAGACACAATCACAGAGTCGACTAGTGAACCTGTTAGCAATCATACTAAACTACAAAAAGAGGCAACTACTCTTGTAACTGGAACGCGACCAAATGAATGGAGAAGCGAACCAGAATACCCTAAAAAATTAATCATAGAGGATCCAAGCGAAGGAATGAAAACCAGGGGAGCTCTCAAGAAAAAGAAAAATATTGCACTTATCTCTCAAATCGAGCCAAAGAAGGTTAATGAAGCATTAAAAGATTCCAGCTGGGAACAAGCTATGCAGGATGAACTCGATCAATTCGACAAGAATTAAGTCTATGAAGTGTTACCTAAGCCAATAAAGGCTACTATTGTTGGAACCAAATGGGTATTCAGATTCAAGTTGAATGAGGATAGAAAGGTAGTCAGAAACAAAGCCAGATTAGTAGCTCAAGGCTTAGGAAGGAGTCGACTATGATGAAACCTTTGCTCCGGTAGCACGATTAGAATCAATATGTATTCTTCTTGCATATGCATCCTTTAAAGGTTTTAAACTTTTTCAAATGGATGTTAAGAGTACTTTCTTAAATGGCCTTATTGATGAGGAGGTATATGTAAAACAACATCCTGGTTTTGAAAACTCACAATTCCCTTACCATGGGTATAAGTTGACTAAAGCCTTGTATGGACTCAAACAAGCTCCTCGAGCCTGGTACGAAAGGCTTAGTTCATTCCTAATTGATCATGGATTCACAAGAGGTAAAGTAGATACTACATTATTTATCAAAAGATCATCTGGAGGTAATCTCATTATCCAAGTCTATGTTGATGATATTACTTTTGGAAGTGCTAACTCTCTCTTGTGCAAGGAATTTGCTAATCTCATGCAGAGTGAGTTCGAAATGAGTATGATGGAAGAACTTACGTTTTTCCTTGGACTTCAAATTCAATAATCTGAGGAGGAACTTTTATCTGTTAGACCAAGTACACAAAGGAATTGATTCAAAAATTCGGCATGAGCAATGCTAAAGAAAATGGTACACCAATGAGCCCATCAACAAGTCTTAACAAAGACGAGAAGGGAAATTTAGTGGATGAAATAAAATATCGTGGGATGATTGGATCCTTACTTTATCTAACTACTAGTCGACCAGATACCATATTCAGTGTGTGTAAGTGTGTTAGATTTCAATCAGCTCCTAAAGAATCGCATCTGACAATAGTGAAGCAGATAATTCGTCATCTCATCGGAACCATTTCTTATGGACTATGGTATCCATGATCTAACAATTTTAAACTTGAAGATTTTTCAGATGCTGATCTTGCAGGGGATAAAGAAGACATGGAAAGCACCAGTTAAATAAGTCAATTCCTGGGAAAGGCATTAATATCCTGAAACAACAGGAAACAAGGCTCAGTAGCATTATTTACAACTGAGGTAGAGTACATTGTCGTTGGACAGTGTTGTGCACAATTACTTTAGATGTCTCATCAACTGGGTGACTACGAATTATCCTTTAAACCTATTTCAAATATTCTGTGACAATTCTACTGTTATATGCCTGTCAAAGAACCCTGTGCATCATTCTAGAGCTAAGCATATAGATATTAAGCATCATTTCATTAGAGATCATGTCATTAAGGGAGATATAGAATTATCATTTGTTAGCACTATTGATCAACTAGCAGACATTGTTTTACCCTTGCTTGAGGATAGATTCTGCACTTTGAGAGAACTACTTGGCATTATTTTGCTTAATCTCAAAAATTAGGACTTATGTGTTAATTCTAATTCTTATATGACTAATATTTTGTTTGTGTAAGAGTTCATTAATTGAGCGCCTTCATTTTCTCTCTTTTCCCATTAGTCACAACTCTCAAGAAAGGAAAATCAATCATAATGTCCTTTAACTGACGCATTTTCTTTTTCTGTACTCAATCGTCAAATCTTCTCTTGTTAACCCTCTCAATAACTCCCTTTCTTCATCGGTCCTACCGCTCAGAAATAGTTCTCTAAAATCCTTCAATCAAAACACTCAAAAAATCCCTCTGCCTCCACCAGAAAATATACCTATTCCAAGGCAAAACCCTCTTCTCAGCCCCCAAAACAAGTAGGCTTAGGCTCCGATCATTCTGAAGGATTTGCCTCCTCTCAGACAGAGCCGTCTAACTATACTTACCGAATCAATGAGAAAGCCCTTGGAAAAAGACCCACGAAAGAACCTCCTGAATATTTTACCCCCAAGATAGACCTCTCAAGTTCTCTAGAGTGAGACCTCAATTTTTGGGATACTCCGAATAGAGACTCCTTCATTATCCTCAACGAGAAGCCCATTGTTCTTGGAAGAGTAATCGATCTGAACAACATGGAAGCCCTCACCTGTAAGGTAAAAGAGCTTTTCGAATGCCAAGGTTAATCAAATTTTCTCTCTTTACCACCTCCTAAAGTCGATGAATCCTTGGTGAGAATGTTTTATGTTAATCTTCATTCTAACAAGCCTGACAAGCTGGATTCTTAGTTCTAGGAAAACGCAATGTTCTAGATTGTGCCCTGTTTGACTTAATTTTTCAGTGTAAATATTTTGGTTTTCCCATGCTTTTCAAAAAAAACCTGGCCTGAAGATTTTTAAATTACCTTTGATCAAGCAAAGCACTGCATAGCCGAATCTCCATCTAATTCCCTTCCTAACCCGTTAGGTCCTAGTGATGTTAGTTTTGAAACCCAGGTTTTGGTCCATATTGTAGCAACAATCCTTCTCCCTCGCACTGGCTCATTCTCCACTTTCTCTCAACGAGATACTTTTCTTGTCTACTGTCTGATGATCAAGCTTAAAATCAAACTGTTCTCCTGGGTTATAAACTTTATGGATGAAAGTGCTAATGACCCCATTAGTCTACCTTATGGTATGGTTATCACTCATCTCTTAGAAACCCATAACATCTCTATTTCCAATTACTCCTTTGTCTCTGTTACCAAATCTTACAACTCGAGAGCTTTTTCCAGTACAGGGTATGTGTGTAATAAGGGTACCTGGGTGAAGAAGCAGGAGTGAGAAATTAAGAATGTTCAGACTGAATCAAAAGTCAAAGCCTCTGGTCCCCATCCTGGTGAGAGTGATCCTGACCTTGTAGAAAAATTGACTGCCATTGACAACAAGCTAACCATCATCAAGGAACTTCTTGCTTCAACTCAATCAACCATTGGGGATATTCATGCCATCTCCAAGGAGATAGGGTCCGATGTATCAAAGATAAGGGTCAAGATTCTCAAGTTAGCAGAAAATGTAGTCAAAGCTTTCAAGGAGGTGCATGGAAGGATCGATGGGGTGTTTGTTTCAGAAAATGCTAGCTTTAATCGTCTGAGCGATGCTATTTTCAACACTCTCACTTTTTTCTTGCATCTTTAGTTGTGTATCGGTGGATGTTTTGGACAATTATTTTTGCAGTTTTGGACTGGTTCACCAGTCATTGGATATTTTTTTGTTTTGTTTTCTTTTGTTGAACTCTCACTAACTTTGCATTCCTATAACTGCCTATGTTTGCCTAGTTTGCTTGCACTACTTCTGTCCGCAATATTTTGTTGTTCTATGTGTGCATATTACCTCTTTGCAGGACATATAGCAGCACTTTTTGAAGGCGAGTCGACTATGCTTGTCCTATTGAGGGGGAGTCGACTGCAGCGTGATGGTAGTTAACAGTACTGTTATGCTGAGGAGGAGCTAACTAAGGAGTTGAGTACAACATTACATGAGTCGACTACAACAGGGAAGTAGACTACTTTTATATGTTATTTTGTCATCATCAAAAAGGGTGAGATTGTTAGATGTAGATTTTAATGATGAAAAATAACATATTATTATGTGTAGGATCATGAGAGATGAAAAGAAGGATGCAAGCAAATTTATCAATGATGTACGGATGAAGCCAAGAAAGGAAGGAGTAAAAGAATCAAGGCAAAGATTTGTCAACGGAAGAAAGTAAGGAAGATTCAAGATTGAAGCAATATGACAACCAGGATAATTGGTACAATGAAGGAAGGACCAAGATATATGGCTACTCTGATTGCTGAAGATATGTGTCGAAAAAGAAAGGCTATCCATCACACGAATCAAGGAACAACGTAAGGACCAATTATGGGGAATCCTATTTCAAAGAAGGAAACGACCGACAGTCATGGACCATCTATGGAAGCTCCTATTTATTCTTGGAATGAATCATAATAGATTCAATTTCAAGGATCAATTCTCTTGGGATTGCAAATCTCTCAACGGTCTGCCAAAGATTTCCTTAGCCAAGCTTAAGTATAAAATGGAGTATGTCAAGGAAGAATCACATACTTTGATTTAACCACTATTAATCTTTTTGTTCTAATCTAAGCATTGTAGTTTACTCTAGATTTACTGTGTTACTAGGGAGAGAAGAAAGAGAGAAAAATCACTGGTGAGGCATTATATCGAGAAGCGAGAAAAGAAGTAATATAGTGACGAAGTTGTTGGTGTATAACAACACCAACCCTCCTGTATCAAGAAGCTTCAAGTACTTGAAAGTGAACACCCTTGCAACCCAAGGGGACTGGACGTAGGATTCACATTGAATCCGAACCAGTATAAAAATCCTGGTGTCTTTAATTTCTGCATCTTTTCTTCTGCTTTAATTCATATTATGTTTTACTTTCAGTCAACTAATTGGTAAACTAGTCAACTACTTAGGATTTGAAAAAAGGGCAATTCATCCCCTTTCTCCTTGTACCTTCAGCTAGAAGTTTGGAGTTTGCCAAAAAAGAATTGCCCAGAAAAATTGGAAGAAGAATAGTCTTTTGAGAGGATGAGAGAATAATATTTTTTGGTTGGTTATTTAGTTCACAAATGATGATGCTTATATAGCAAATCATCTACGGTTTCTTCCATCAGAAAAACTTAAGAATCAAATCGGAGTTAATATTATGTAACATTATTCTTATTACAAAATTGTCATAAAGAAACTTCAAACTTTCTGAAAAGCTAATATCTTTTCACAAATAAAGTCACAAAAATTTAAAAACCGTCATATGAATGAATGTGAACCATTTATAAAGTAGTAACTTTATTCTCCCACTCTGCATATACATATAATCTAGAGATATTACAAAATTAATGGTGGAGAGGTATGAAAATTAATCACAAATTAATTATAGATTAGAAGTGTTTTTTATTTTTTACATTATCAAATTAGAGTATAAGACGGAATAGGAATAATACCAACAGTAAGGAACCCGGAGCTGAACCAAATGCTATTGCTGCTCTTTTTATGAGTATTTTCTAGATGTTAAATGCATAAGAATAAGATTTGGCTTAAGATTTGGTTTCGCAAATTTTTTTGAATGCTTGATATGTTATTTAATCGAGATCAATTATTGTTAGCTTCATAAAATGATGAAAAGTCCACTAATATTAACTAGTATTTAATTTTTATATATATATATATATGGTATGTCGAAAGTTATTTCCATGCGTTTGTTAATAAGTCAAAATATTTTTCGAAAAAATATATATTAAATATTAAAAGTAACAGTATTAAATTATCAGCATCGACGAGCGTTTTGATGAAAATTTTAAGTTCTAAAAATTAATAATAATTTCAAAGTGCTAGTTTGGAGCATATAATGTGATATTAAGATTAAGCTATATAATTATATGTGTGATCCCGCGACGTTAATAATAATAATAATAATAATAATAATAATAATAATAATAATAATAATAATAATAATAATAGAAAATCAAATAGTGTTTTTATGAAAATTTTGAGTATTAAAGATTTAATAATAGAACATCCAAGTGTTAGTTTAGGGCAAATAATATAAAGTTGAAAATTAAGATTGTCGCATGATCAAATGACTTCTGCCCAAGTAAGTGAGAGGAAAGTCATTTTTCACTTTCTGAAGAAAATTATTTTCCTTTAGGTGGTAATATTGTGGCTCTACTGTTTATGCTCGACTTTTTCCTTCATATTTAATTACGTATTCGATTCTGCTTGGGACTCTAATTTACCGATATTACTAATAGGTGCGAACAAATTCCTTCACGTAAGTTCTAACTAACGCCATAAAACAATTGGAGAAGTTGCTGAATAATAACTTAGTTGTCAAGTTTCGAAAATTAGCTTATTTTGAGAAGTGACTTTTTTAAAAGTACTTTTAAGGAGAAGCAATTTATGTTTGGATAATTAATTTAAAAGCACTTCTGAGCGACAATTAGTGTTTGGTCAAGCATTTTAAAGTGATTTTAAGTGTGTTTTTTTCAAAAAAGTATTCTTTTAAAAAGTACTTTTATGGAGAAGCTACTTTTTCTGCTTCTCCAAAACTGCTTCCGCTTCTCCTCAAAAGCACTTTTATTCTTCTAAAATTTTGGCCAAACACTTCAACTTTAAAAAAAAAAAAGAAAAGTGTTTTTAGGTTTGGATAAGCTTGGCCAAACAAGCTATAAGACTTTTGACCTACTAATAAAAGGGCACCAACCAGTGGCGCAATCAGAAATTTCGTCAAGAGTGTTCAAACTTAAATAAGTCAATAATTTTTTATTTTGGTCAATGAATGGTTTATCAAAATTTTTAGATCAAACTACTCAATATTTAGCTAAACAGTATGAAAATAATTAGTAGAACTATAATTTTATAAATCAAAATTAGAATTAAAAAATATTAAATATTTTACTAATAAAAGTAAGCATAAAACTAAAGGAAAAAGAGAGTCGAGATGATGTGTAGTTTGTACAGAGCTGTTGTTGAAGAATTTTTTTATAGAGCTTGACCTTTAAATTATAAAATTTATTTAAGAAATAACTTTTAGTTAAGAAAATTACTTTTAAGATTAGTTGTTTATTTCTACACAAATTTTAAGTTTTAAGAGTTATTTTGTTAGAAAAATTTTTAGATTGAAAATAAATCAAATAGACCACACATGGTGGTCTCCGTTTAGTTTTGGCAAATAAAATGGGCAAAATTTTGAACCCGTAAACAACGTGTCATTTTGAACACCCTGAACTGCTGGACTACCTCGCTCAATTGTGTTAATGGTGTCAATATAT
>MCJB01050351.1:1024-20891 GCA_002018475.1 Nicotiana obtusifolia
GGGGAGGGGGGAGGGGGAAACAGTCTCCTAGAAATCAGGAATCTTTTGGCATTGGTCTTGAGCCATTTGGTTTAGTAGAGCATCATGCATGACCAACTGTTGCATTTCTGGACAATTCAATTGGTCGGAGGTGCTGATTTCGACAATGGAATCTTCCACATTTTGGGGGAGGGGGGGGGGTCAGAATGAGGTTGGAGAAGAGATTCCTACACTTGGAATGACTCAATTTGGCCCAGGAACAATCGAGGATTGTTTGGAACTCCCTGGCGGTTTTTCGCTACAGTGATCCTTCTGCTATTCTGCAAATCTGTGTCAGATGGGATGTTGTTTTGAGGTGCTGTTTGTGAGATGATTTGGTGGAGTTTTGAGGTTGTTTGAATTGAAAATTAAAAGTAGAAGATGAAAAAAAAAAAAAATGATGTGTATCACTTGTGTATCACGTATGTATCATATTTATATCAAATGTTTATCGCTTGTATATTCATGTATACCTGTGTGTGTGATACAAGCGTGATACATGTGTCGCAGAAGAATTTTTTGAGCTCGATTTTAACTGAGAATTTTGACCAGATCAGTCCAAATCACGTCCAATCTTCCTCAAATTTTGTTTATTGACTCATCTATAAGTTTTCAATGTATTTCAACCATACCCATTAAAAAATATATATATTTGTATTTTATCACCTTGTTTGCTACCTTATCCATGAAATTTCCTTCCTTTCTTGCATCTAATGTTGTTGATCACGCTTAAAAATATGAAAGGAGATCTTTGCTCGTGATTCTTGGAGAGAAAGAACCTTTTTTATTGAGTTTTTAATTTTTATATGTGCTTGGTTAGTATTAGTAAGTCTATAATTAATAGCTAGAGGTTGGTAAGTTTGACCTTATTTGGGACATTTATGTAAGATTCCTGTAAATATATACGGGTAAAGAGTCCGGAATAAAATCCCATAGAAAATTTAGACTTGGTTATAACTATTCAATATCAGTAAGAAACAAGTTCAAACAATTTAGGAGAAATAAAAGTTAAGATTTTTATTTTAAACTAATTATTACAGCAATGAAAAGTAGTAAAATTATCAACTACAGGGAGTAAAGTAGTATTTAAGAGTAAAAGGCTTAGGATCATTATTTTCATAATTATGGAAATGAAAGTCTAATGTGTTCACTATAATTTCACTGAGTTATTCTCCAGTGATATTGAGTTCTCTTATTATTGTGATTATGTTTCAATCAACAACAGTAATTTTCTCAACTTATTTTGTTGAACTAATTCTAGTTACCAATCTAAAATGACTCACTAAGATTCCTTTAAAGCTTCGTTATCTCTAATTCCACTATTAAATCCGAATAATTAATCTCTTAATAAAACTGATATTATTCAATAACAACCTAATCCTATATTCTCTCTCAAGCAATACAACATAATAAGGTACATCTAATCAATGGTCATTCAACTAATAACAATCAATACGTAGTTGGACAAGTAGAGAGTAAAAATGATTCAAAAATTTTGTCAATTGTTCATCCAAAGATCAGTCCCATCAAAATCATAGATAAAAAATTTATCTACTCATAATAATAGGTAAATATGCCATTCTAGAATTCATAACCAACAAGAAAGTGAAAGAAAGAAGAAGCTCATTGACAAATCTTTTTCGTCTTCGCTTCCCGCGTGTATCCTCCAAGAATAGTTTCCTCCCCTCAAAAAATCATTCTAGAATGTATTTATATGATTTAGTATTTGCATAGGGCGGCATTGTCCAATCCAATCTCAAATAGGAGAACAAGGAGCTCGTTCACAAGTCTCACATCGGAAAGCAGATGAGCGTTTTCAACTCTTTCCCAACAGTTTATGCGATTGGCCTCGTGTTTGCCTCCTTCACTGCCTCCGTTGGAGGCTGAAACTTCTTGGAGTCCAGGCCTGCTCGCAAGGGAAGTCGACTTGGCTTTTCAGTTTCTTAGTGTTCTTCGCTCAATTCTTGCACCGATTCGATCCATAACAGTCTTTTTCCGTCACCTTCATTCCCTACACATGTAAAACACGTAATGAGTTTAAAATGCGTCACAAGTCAGGCGAGTAATGATATGTAAGCACAATATATGAGGCGAATTTATACGAAATATATACACTTCTAGCCGAATATCACTCCACACTTAAGTCTTTTATTCTCGCTCGAGCAACTTTTAGAACTCAGTACAAGGCAAGAAATATTTTTAAACTTGCTCAGGTATCACAACTATTGATAATGACTTATATCAACACTTAGAACCTAACATATATATTTTTGATGCCCTTCATCAATTTTTAATATGCCAAGACTATTTAAAACATTCAAGTAATTTCCTGTAACATCCTAGTCTCAACAATTGACTCCAATACATTTTTTCTATGACTTGCCTTCTTATGTCAACTCAAGACCTGAGTACTCTTATAAAGTGTATTCGAAAATATTTTTTACAAAAGTAAAACAGAAACATAAACTAAAGTAGAAAAATTAAATGTTCCGAGCCTAACATAAAACTATGTCTCCTTAAAGAATTTAATCCACTCACTGTTGCCCAATGTTATTAGATTAATTTCTCCTAGAATAGAATGGAATAACTATTCTTTAATACCTCCAATGGAAATTACATAATTTCATCGAACTCAATAAATGACAGTAAACCACATAATGCTTACTTTTTATTTTGAAAATAATGTAGAATTGAAAAGAAGAGAGGGAGAATGTATGAAGATTTTCTGTTGTTCAATGTCTGAAAAGTGAGACTAATCTTCGGTATTTATAGCCAACAACTTGGGTCTCAACATGTGCTAAGATACTTGTTCGTTTGAGAGGGTGTTTGTTCGTAAGAAATTAATTAAATTTCTGTTAGGCACGAATTTGACCGTTAGAAATATTACCTTAGCGAATTATAAATTAAAAAATTACTCGAGAAAAATATCATTAAAAAATAAATAATGTGAATTTTTTTGGTCCAAAACAATTTATCAAACAATCATATCAATTTAACAAATCTGAATCTGAAGCCGAAGCCAAACCGAGTCGAGCGAGCGAGCGACGACGGCGCGGGACACTACTTCCTCTAAATTCTTTAAGACCTAGAAGATGTGCTTCTCTACATAAGCACAAGGATTTTCTTTTCATTTTCTAATGAAGGACAAAGTGCCTTAGTAAAAGGAATACTTTAAACTTTTCATTTTCCTCCAATTCTTTTCCCTCTATTTTTCATTCACACCCCTTTATTTTATTAGATAAAAACCCAACAATACCCCATATGATTGGGGAACGACTATCTAAAAATATGCATGCATGAAAAAAATTATGTGATTTAAAAGTAAGGATTAATCGCATCTGGATAAGTATGTTTCCATTTAAACTTTCCATGGTGAACTTATATCAGATATACTCGGTCAACCGATGCTTGGGAACATTGTCTTAATCACGAGAATGGACAAAAGTTTTATTTGACAACGTTGAATCGTCATTAATAATTTTGTTTGATCTCCATGAACCTAGATTTTAGGATCTCCAGTCTTCTAGGTAGAGTTACACGCCACAATGACTTGTTCTCGGCCATAGTCTCATTCCCTTCAATGATTTATCAACAACCTCTCTAGTTACGTCTTTTGTAAGCAGATCCAACACATAATCTTTTGACTTTACATAGTCAATTGTGATAATTTTATTTACTCAAGCAACTAAAACCTAAGTATACTATACAGTAAACTAACCCCTAGACTTCACAAAGCAAGAATGACTGTAGAGAGTACTAGCTATTAGTTAACAAGCATGCGACAGAGTTTACCCTTTAGTTTCAAAACAACTATCAAAGAGTTCTTGGACTTCAAAAAGTCAAATCATGAACTTCAAGCCTCAAAGGCTGACAAAGTGCTATTAGTAACTAGATGTGAAAATGTACTTTAATTCGAGAAGCTTAGAATCCGCTTGTTTCTCTCAATTCATGCACCCTCACAACAAAGAAAGTCCCAACTCACAAAGATGCATATCTGCATGGGAAATATAGAAAGAAAATACTCATAGTCACAAAGAAGGTTTAAGTGTTACAAGTACCACACCATAGGCTTTCCCTTATTTTTATTCACAACTAATTCAGAGATGGTTGATTGTTGATCATAAAGGACTTTTCACGGCTTATAGGGTACGCTTAAGGACGAATAGTATAACATTTGAGTCAGAGTGACTATGCCCTCCTTGAGCACTACTCACATATTCTTTATTTTCACACTTTGCTTCTCTTTTAACCACATACCTTATTGACCTCTAGTCTACACAATTGAGCCACCTTGAATTTCATAACCACCCTCTAATTGTGCTTCCTGTTGAATTTGTTCAAGACTCAATTTTATTTATTTATTTATTTTTTTTGTTGCTTTGGAAACTGAATATTTTGTAGCCTAGAAATGATGTGAAGCTTATGGTTTTTAACTATGTTGGCTCTAAACTTAGGCATAAACTCTACAATACATAACCTTAAGGGTTTTGCTTATATACATTATATGCATCTTCACCATTTCCTGTTTGACACCAACACCCCCAATGTAGGCTTGTAACCCAATTCTTAATATTCAAGGAGGGACGATTATTCTCGAGGCCAACTATATCGAGTCCTGTTGAGGCCGGGTATCATCGAGTCCTCATGAGGTCGCGTACGATCGAGTCTTCTATGAGGCCGGGTACAGAGCAATGTGATGTGAAATATTACCGAGTCCTATTGAGGCCAGGTACACCGACTCCTACTGGGTACAACCGAGACCTCCTAAGTCCGGGTACGATGTAATGAAGACATAAGACTTTACCGAGTCCTCTTTGAGGTCGGGTACGATATGAGATGATATGCCCCAATGAGTGGTTGAAAATATTATATTATATTAAATATTTAATGCATATCCTCAATAAATGGCTTGGTTTCTTCAAAACTTGCATGCATCCACGATTCATGGTTACTTTAGTGCACGCCCTCAGTGACTTGTCTTTAGTGTTTAGGTTGAAATTATGTATTCATTTGTCTTATGTTATATTTTTGGTTTACATACATTATCAGCCTTACATACTCGGTACATCTTTCGTACTAATGCCCCTTTCTTCTGAATGTTGTGTTCATGCTCACAAGTACAGATAGACCCAGTGACGTCCCTCCCTATTAGGGTGCACATTTCAGTTGTTGGTTGTCGCACTCCACTTCTCCGGAGTAGCTATACAGAAGTCGATAGGTACCGAAGCATATGTTTATGTTGTTTTGGGTATGGTGGGGGCCTGTCTATTATGCTCTATTATGCTCGCTATTATGGTGGGGGCCTGTCTATTGAACCCAGTGACGTCCCTCCCTATTATGCTCGCTAATCAAATATAGTATAGTATAATATCGTATCTACATGGATTGAATTTAAGTAGTATTCTAGTAGTTTCTAGCTTGATTACTATCAAAGAGGATCAGTGGGAGAAAATAGGATTTTGATAGTATAGGTGTAAAATAATTATTTGGATCTAATTCTAGATAATTCACTTCTAATGTTCAAGTGAGTCTCTCGAATTCACTCAATTATTAGTTCAAACATTCAGTAGAAACTCCTCTCTCGATTAAGTCTCAACCTCACAAGATGAACCAATTTAAGCTCTGTGAAGATATGCAAGAACGCATAGTGGATTGGTCTTTAGGAAAACCTCTTTCGATTATCCTCCTAACTAGGCTTAATCAATGATTCAACTAGCCTCTTTCGATTAACTAGAAGAATTAATGAACTCAACCAACAATATAATGTAAAGATACCACAAGTTATGCCGCTCTCGATTACATGAATAAGTGAATATAGATGCAATAATTAAATCATCCAAAACGCTTCAATACATAAAACTAGAGTAATAGTCCACAAACAATCATCCAAAACGCTTCAATACATAAAACTAGAGTTATAGTCCATAGACATGGAGTAATTCATCACAATTATAATTAAAGTGTAGGAAAACATAAATTCAATCCAAACTCGAGTCTTGAGTGAGGAAGGAACGATGAAATCCTTGTGCTTGTGTTCTTCCAACTCCTCCTTAGTCTCATTAGATCCAAAGTATGTCAAAAGTCATGAAAATAATATTTTTCCATGTATTTATATCAAGTATGATCGGGCCTAGATGAAATCACCTTTTCCTAGCCGAAATAGGGCAATCGCTTTGGAAAACTTACACTGGCGCGCCACATGGGGCGACGCGCCACACAAGGCATTTGTGGGGATTATCAGGGAGCTTGCTGTCACGACCCAAAAATCCCATCATAGGCGTCGTGATGGCACCTAGTCTCTAAGACTAGGTAAGCTGATTACAATTACATTTCAAATTTTTAAACATATAATTTAATACAAGTGTCGAAACCAACAGCGGAAATAATAATAACAACCTCCCAAGACTGGTAATACTAAGTTACGAATTCTAACTGAATACATGCAATGATCTCAACGATCGAATATAGAAGACTGTTTGAATAAGAGTTGACAGTACAATAATACGGAAAGACTCCAAGGGACTGCGACGGCCAAGCAGATCTACCTCGAATCCTCGCGATCAACACACTAACTTTGTCCGAGTCTGATATATCCAATACTTGGCTTTGCACAAAAATGAGCAGAAGTTTAGTATGAGTATACCACAGTCGGTACCCAGTAAGTATCAAGACTAACCTCGGTGGAGTAGTGACGAGGTACAGTCAAGACACTCACTAGTCAATTAACTTGTGTAGTATAGCATACAAAAATAATAGAGACAAAAAAGTAGTGATAGCAACAACAATTAACTAGTGATATAAACAGCAAGGCAGCAAGAACACCATAAATATTGCATACTGAATAATGCACACAAGCACAAACAATTAATCGATTCATTCAAAATATACATCTTTTGTCTACAAGTTTTTCGAATAGAAATCTTTAGAATATAATCCTTTCAAATAAGTATCTTATGAATATAATTCTTTCAAATAAATATCTTTCGAATATAATTCTTTCAAATAAATATCTTTCGAAAATAATTCTTCAAATAAATATCTTTCGAATATAATTCTTCAAATAAATATCTTTCAAATATAATTCTTCAAATAAAATCTTTCAAATATAATTTTTTCAAATAAACTCTTTTGAATATAATCCTTTCACATAAAATATCTTTCGAATATAGTACCTTCAAATAAATATCTTTCGAATATAATCCTTTCAAATAAGTATCTTTCGAATATAATTCTTCAAATAAATATCTTTGAATAAAATTCTTTTCAAGTAAAAGGAACCATGTGACACCTCATTTCAAAATCATAAAAGTTACGGGTCTCAGCCTACTTTTATATTTTCACGGCATCTCGTGCCCGTATCTCTATCACAACCGCACGGACAACTCACGTGCCAATATTATCATCATTTACTCGCGGCACCTCGCGGCCACATTTTATATCACAAATGCACGGACAATTCACAAGATAGAAGACATAATAATATAATGAAATGACTGAGAAGTGAACAATTGGAATTTCAAATTCTACATTCGATGCCGAAACCTATCAAATCAATCCGGAATGACCCCAAATTTTGCACACAAGTCCTAAATGACATAATGGAGGTTTTTCAATTTCCGGAATTGAATTTCGACCACGATATTAATAAAGTCAACTCCCTGTCAAACTTTCTAAAAGTCTTCTGCTTTTCGACTTTCGTCAAAATGCGTCAAATTCTCCGACGGACTTCCAAATCCAAATACAAACATATGCCTAACTCCGAAACCACCATACGAAGCTATTGACATCATCAAAATCCCATTCCGAAGTCGTTTGCTCAAAAGTCAACTCTTTTCATTTAAGCTTAAAAAATAAGGATTGTTCTTCAAATTTAATTCCGAACCTTCCAAAACCAAACTCGACCACATATGCAAGAATTAATACATATTACGAAGTTGCTTGGGACCTTATGTTGCTGACGAAACGTTAATTCTCAAAATGACAAGTCGGGTTGTTAAACTTGCAAAATTCATCAGCAGCAGGAAACACACCGCCACGGCGTACCACGCGCCGTGGCAGTGAAAAATCCTCAGAGCTTGGCTTTTTGCTTGATTTTTTATGTCCAGATGTGGTCCTTGACCCCGGAATGTGATCCTGGCTTAATTCCTTGGACTTTTACTCAGACTTCAAAGCTCCAAATAGCTTGAACTAACTCCACAACATCTACATAACTCGAAATCACTCCTACAAGGCATAAAACGCACAGTAAGTGCAAAACACTACCAATTAAAGCTCACCACAAGTAAAGTGTAGTGAATTAAGAAACTAAAATACGAGATTGTAGCCTACCATCAACACCCCCACACTTAAACCATTGCTCGTCCTCAAGTAATCAAGCTACACATTATAAAGACACTACCTTTTTAAACAACTCTCCTAACTCATCACACCAAGAATATTTGAAACAGATTAAGCACAATACTTTAACATCCTCACCTCAATATTTGACTCACAAGCACCACACATTTTTCACAACCCGCTCACTTACTCTAACACAGAGGTCAAGGACATTACCTATCCTTCATAAATCAAGTTCCCTCACACAACAATGGGGAGTATTTCCACACACAATAATATTTAAGAACAGTTAGGAACTCAAGATAGAAAGAATTCGTTCACTCTCAGAAATAACATTCATATGCCACAAAAGACGTACTATAGGCTTGCCCTTAGTGTACTGCTCTACTAATTGAGCTCATTCAGTCAGGGATCAAGTAAGACTTATTCGGTTGTCATGTAGGCTACGAGACAGGTAGCATACATTTAGATATAAGAGTGACTAGACCTCCCTAAGAACTTTTAATACATACAATTTACCATTTAAAACCCCACACTTATATCAAACCATAACTCCACCTTCACATCAATATATATCAAATCCCTACTTCTTTAAGTACAATTACATCAAGAGTTACCATTATCAAGGAACTTTTGCACAACAATACAACTATATATATTTTTTTTCAATTCAAGTGGCTCTTACTTTTTCAAAACATTGCACCTTTCTCCTTATTTAAGTAGTTCCATTCAAAAGCCAAACCAACCACCCCACACTTTAACTTTTCAAAAGTTCATAATAAATTCAAGTGCTCACAAGAGTTTAAAGGTTCAAATAGATGGTTAATTGAAACAACTGGGTAAGGCTTGTAATATGGTTGCCAGAGAAACAGGATTACAGGCTCAAAGGGGTTAACTAAGATACATAACAATTAGGTGGGTAAAAGCATATCATTGTCTCAACAAAGAAATGCCTATATCACTTCCAAGACTGAATAAAACTACTGTTTCGCTTTGCAAACACACGGTGCAAGTTCTAGACATCAAATGCAATGCACAAAATACATAAAACCTCACACACACATGGCACCTAACTCACTCAGGATCGGATTCATCAAGACACTCTAGTCAAAGCAGTTAAGCAAGGCTAAGATCATACATTTTAAGATACTTATACAAGATTCAAAAACTGAGCATAAGCGTCACAACTAAAGCACTTACTATTCTCAAGGCACAATAAAGTCAAGAGATACTACCTCATTTCAAATCATAGCACAATATTTCCTACTCCTAGAAAAAAAAACTAACTACACCCGATTCAAGCAAAACCCTTGAAGAAGAACCGCAGCACGAAGAAAAACCAAGGAAAAATTATTACACTACCTACTAAAAGAAAATCTTTTTGTTTTTTTCCTTCGACTTTTAAAATTTTTATGTTTTGTTTTTCAGGTTTTTCTATCTCTAACTACTATAACTAACAAAAAGAAAGACATATATAAACATACATACAAATATCCCCTAGACCACACTTTAAGTTGTGGCATGTCCCTATGACACACAATTAAAAAGCATAACGTAAAGAAAATTTTCCTGAATATCTAGTCGGGGTCTGAGTTAAAGTCGGGCTCCATTCCTCGCGCTGAACTAATGCACACATTCATGTGGACAACTTCTTCTCAGCTTTCTTTGGGTACACCCACACTTATCTTTCTCACTCACCGCAACCTTCTCTTTTGACCCCTTTATTTTCCACTCAACACTTGCAGCTGGTTTGTCCTTTTTCACCTCCGTTGCTCCATCCATCTTGAAAGTCAAAATTTCCTCACGCACTCTAACCATGAGTTTTCTCTCTTGTATATCTAATATAACTCTACCCGTCGCAAAAAATGGTCTTCCTAGGATGAGGTGGACCTTCTTGTTTTCCTCCATTTTCACCACTATAAAATCCACAGGAAATACAAACTTATACACCCGAACAAACATATCTTCCACTATCCCCTCAGTTATTAAAGTCATTTGGCCTGTCAGCTATAAAGATATGGGTGCAGACCTTATCTCCCCGATCTCCTTCTCTTGTTTCCTGTAAATAAATAAAAGCATTAAATTAATTGAGGCACCAGCATCACGTAAGGACTTATCAAAATTAATAGTTTCTAAAGAACAAGGTATAGTAAAACACCATAGATCTCCACACTTTTGTGGGAGTTTATTTTGCAATATCGCGGTACAAATCTCTGTGAGCTTGACCACTATGGTCTCCTTTATTTTCCTCTTATTCATCAAGATCTCCGTCACGAATTTGACATTAGCCGACATTTGCGAGAGCACTTTTCTGAATGGTATGTTTACATTAACACATTTCAGCACATCTAGAAATCTCTCAAACTGCTTGTCCTGCTTTTCTCTATACTATTTTGGGGGAAAGGTAAGACAGGCATATGCTCGGTCCCTTCAGGTTCCTCCCTTCTCGATATTTCTTCCTTCATCTTTTTCTCAGCTTTCACCTGGCTTTTCTTCTTCTTATCAACATTACTTTTCAGCTGCTACCCACTTTTTTTCAGGTATCACATCTTTTTGGATCGAGGTGGGATCTTTCAACACTTTCCCATTTCTCAAGGTTATATCATTCATTGTTTCTTTGGGATTTCTTTCAATATCAGCAGGGAGAGTTCCTGGAATCCTCTTAGATAATATCGTTGCAATCTGTCCCACTTGCTTCTCTAAATTTCAAATTGCTGCCCCTTGTTCTTCAAATCTTTCATCAGTTTTCACAATGAAGGCCTTCACAAGATCCTGTAGACCAGGCTGATTAGGCTGTTGAGGCTAAAACTGTGGCCTCTGCTGATTCATAAATCCAGGAGCTCCTTGTCCCTAGAATGTGGGATTGTTTTGTTGCCATGCATTTGCGGTACGCCCAAGTGAACTCCATGAAAAATCAGGGTGCTTCTGGCCCATTGCATTAAAATTATAATTTCCCACAGCATTCACTTCCTTAGTTGATGCTTGACACTCATGAGTAGGGTGTCCTCTTCCACATGTATCACACGTCGCGTGAGGCTTACATTGTATTGTGGCTAAGGTCAACTTTCATAATTCTTTGGCCATAGCATCAAGTTGTACTCGCACAGATGTGTTAGCATCAACTTGGTGAACACCAGTTGATCTTCTTCCTTCAGCACTCGCAGAGAGCCATTGATTTGCATCTTCAGATAACTCATCAAGAATTGTAACTATCTCCTCTGGAGTGTTCTTCATCAAAGGGCTTCTGGCTACATTGCTCAATGTTCTGCGCGAGGCCGGTGTCAATTGATAAGTGGAAATTTTGACTACTTATTAGCGCCTTTTAGCTTTTGTTTCAATCCAAAAGCGTTTAATAGTGTTCCCGAAAACTGATGAAATGTACTTAATTGAAAGAATATTTTTAAGATGAACTCCTAAGATGAAATCAAACTCAAGAAGGAGTAATCTGAACTAAGGACAAAAAAGGCACAAAAGCTCAGAAGTGCAGACTGCAGAATATCATCTGCAGCCGTAGGTTATAAAGGAAAATCCATCCGAGACTAGTGCAAAGTGCGGTCCGCACATGAATTGTGCGGCAGCAGAAGCTGGGTCAGAGCAAAGTTCAGAGAATCTGCAATTCAAGTCCAGCAAAAGTGCAGACCGCACAATCGCAGAAGAGGAGTCGTGCGGCCGCACATGTAAAAGTACGGACCGCAGAAGAGCGAGGTGCGGTCGCACATGTAAAAGTGCGGACCGTAGAAAGAGTGCTGTGCGGCCGTAGTTCAGAATTATGCGGCCGCAGAATTCCAATCCTGTCAAGCTGAAGAAAAGTGCGGACAACACATGAAATTTTGCGGCCGCAGAACCTCTGGAAGGACATTATTGTCCGAAATTTTAAGCCTTGTATAAATTGACAAGTTTCACATTTTTAGGTTAACTTTGGACATCAGCAGCTACAGTAGCCGTTTCTCTTTACTTCTTTAGTAGCTTTTCATATTTTAAGCTATTTTGACATAGATATTATCATTTCAACCTTGCAATAAGAGTTTAATTATCATTTCTTTTTTTCTTCTTCAATTTCAAGCATGAGTAGCTAGATTTTTACTAGGGTTATAACCCAACCCTAGTGTCTAAACTTAATGGATGTTTGATTTATTGCTTTTTTTTTGGTTGGGTGTTATTATTTGACGAATTAATGGTTGCAAACATTAGTTCATGCCTATTTAACTTGGTCTCTACTTGAGAAAGAGTGACTTAGTCTAGCAAAACTTAATAAATTGGGTCAATCGAGTGATTGATAAACCCAATTAAAGGGTTGAACCTAGAGATACTAAAACCTGACTTAAGCTTTTTATCAACCATTTTGTTCAATACCCATTTGGACTTGAGAAAGCGAACTTTGGAAAAATCACTCTCTAACCGAGAGGTATTGAGTGGGTAATTGACTGTTGATAGCTATAATACACCCTGACCAATAAAACAAGATTTAAAGTTTATATCCCATTAGGCAAACGCCTAGGTGAAGGTCATAGCCCTAGGCCTTTTACTACATTTGAAAAACAAAAACAATCTTCTAGTTCTATTTCTTAAATTGTAATTGTAGTTTAGATTAAACTTTAAAACAACCAAGTTTTGCGGAAGTACAAATTTAGATGTACAAACTCACACGCTAAGATAGCTCCCATGCATATAGCTCCTTGCATAACTCGACCCCAACTCTTGTTGGGTATTACTATTGCATCGACTGTTTTCATAACCTCGAATAGAGGAGTGAAATTGGACGAGATCAATTTTTGGCGCCGTAGCCGGGGAGCTAAAAAACAGTGTTAGCTATATATTTAGGTATGTTTTTGGGAATATCCTCATTTCCTTCCTTGTTACTAACGTGTTGAGTTATGTAGGTGAAATCATGACAAACAATGAGCTCGGAAACATAGGTTTGGGGGATTTGGACGTTGAGGATGATCAAATGGTTGAGGTCCCTCTCGAACCTCAAGCCAATAGACGAGGCCGACTGTCTCAAGACAATGTTCCCGCTCCACCCCCACCTCCACCACGAGTGGCTCCACACTGGGTGTTGTCGAATGAAGGGTATGCAAGTGCTATAGTCCCTCTCCGTATTAGGGGGGTCAACATCCAAATAACCAACGTGATGCTTACTTTGCTCGAGCAACGAGGGTTCTTCACCGATGCACCGGGTCTAAATGCATATAAACACTTGAAAGGATTCGTCGATACATGTTGGGGGAGCAAACAAACAAATATCTTCGAGGATGCTTTGAGGCTAAGGCTTTTTCCTTTCTCTCAACGGGGAAAAGCTTTAGATTAGTTGGAACGTTTGCCAAATCATTCCATTTATGCTTGGGATGAACTAGTGGAGAAATTTATTTCTAAGTACTTCTCTACGGGGCACATGGCTATTCTTCAGGATTCAATTCTAGCATTCAAGCAAGAGCCCAATGAACCACTACACGAGATATGGGAAAGGAATAGAACAATGGTGAAAGAGTTCCCCAACAACGATATGACAGAGAAAATGATTCAACAAACTTTCTATCGGGGGATCAATACCACCAACCAATGTATAGTGAATCAACTTACCGGTGGGAACTTCATGACTACGCCTTATGCAGAGGCGTGTGATATTTTGGATGAGGTAGTGAATACTTCATCGGCGTGGCAATTTAGAGCCAATGTTCTATAAGGTGACCCCAATGTGATTCTTCTTCATAAAGAGTTACATGACCATTAACAAGCCATAGCCAAGTTGACGACCACCATGAACCAATTGGCAAAGGCTCAACTTCAACAAGTGCGAAACCCAAGGCAAGTCAATGCTATGGAGGGAGTCAATATGATGGTGAATAAGCGAAGAACAAGAAGTCCACAAGTGCAACAAAAAGCGGAACATTTTGTGCAAGATGATGGTGGATTTGATCAAGGTGATTCTTACAATGACCAAGAATAAGAGGTCCAATACGTGAACAATTTCCAAGGGCAAAGAAACAACTTCCAAGGCCCTCGTAAACAACAATGGAGACCTTCAAACAACAAAGGCAATTGGAATTCCCAAAATCAAAGTAATTAGAATGGTGGAAACAATCAAGGCAATTGGAATAACAACAATCAAGGAAATTGGAGTGGAAGCAACAACCAAGGGAATTGGCATAACAACAATAACCAAGGCAATTGGGGAGTCAACAATCAAGGCGGGAAGAATAACAATCAAGGAAATTGGGGGTCGGGTTCTCAAAGTCCCCTGATGTATCAAAAACCGAGCAACCCACCCTCTTATCCTTCCCATGCTCCTAGTTCGTCCAACAATGAAATGGGCCGCATCGAGAACATGTTCAAACAAATGATGGACAAGAATGCCGATTCCGATGCCCAACTTGCTTCACACAACACATCGATCCGCAATCTAGAAGTGCAAATGGGTCAAATCTCTCAAGCGTTAAATTCTCGTCTTAAGGGAGCAACTGCTAAGTGATACGTTGGTGAACCCGAAGGGTGGAAAAATATGGGGCATGCCATGGCTGTTACTACTAGAAGCGGAAGAGGTGGGAATGCACTCACCTCAAGTCAAAGGCAACTTGTGGATGATGAGCAAGTGGTAGAAGAAGAGGAGATCCCAAACAATATAGTGCATGTTAATGATAAAGTGTGAATTGATATTGATGACATGGTGGACGAGACTCAAGAGGAAGTGAACCCGTCTAAGGATCATATTATTGACATACTAGAACTGGTAGTGCAAAAGGCTAAGGCACCATTTTCTAAGCCACCTCCTCCATATCCTCAAAGGTTCGCTAAGAAAAATAGCGAGAACCAATTCAAAAAGTTCATTGACATGATGAAGAGTCTCTCGATAAATGTGCCATTGGTTAAAGCCTTGGAGCAAATGACCGATTATGCAAATTTTATGAAGGATTTGGTGACAAATAAGCGGTCGATAAATTTTGAAACTATCAAAGTCACTAGCCAAGTGAGTGAAATTGTGCATTCGATGGCTCCTAAGTTGGAAGATCCCGGTGCCTTCACAATCCCTTGCACCATTGGAAGCGCCGAGTTTGCCAAAACTCTTTGTGATCTTGGGGCGAGTATCAATTTGATGCCCTATTCGGTTTTCAAGACCTTGGGAATTGGGCAACCAAGAACCATATCTATGAGATTACAAATGGCCGATCGTGCAATGAAGAGACCGTTGGGAGTGATTAAAGATGTATTGGTTCATGTTGATAATTTCATTCTCCCGGTGGATTTTGTTATTCTTGATTGTGAAGTGGACTATGAGGTGTCGATTATTCTTGGAAGACCTATCCTTGCTACGGGGAAGGCTCTTGTTGATGTGGAAGCCGGAGAACTCACTTTCCAGGTGGGTGCTGAAAAGGCGGTGTTCTATGTGTGCAATGCGGCAACCGAATAGCAATGAAGTGTGTTCTTCCGTGGACTTGGTGACCAATGTGATTATTGATGATACAAGTACCACGATTAATGTGGGTGATATGTTGGAGGCCGTCTTGCTCAACTTTGATGATGATGAGATGGATGGCTTCATGGAATGTGTGAATTCTTTGCAAGGAATGGGGTCGTACAACTATGCACCCCGTAAGCTTTCCTGGGATCTTGAAAATAGGAAAACTCCTCTTACAAAGCCTTCAGTTGAAGAACCTCTACCTTGGAGTTGAAACCATTGCCTTCACATCTTAGGTATGAATTTCTTGGCCCTTGTTCTACTTTACCGGTTATTCATTCCTCTTGTTTGACTAACGTGTAGGTTGACTCTACATTGGCAATGCTCCACAAGAGGAAAAAAGCTATTGGGTGGACTTTGGCAGATATTCGGGGGATAAGCCCTGTATTTTGCATGCCCAAGATTAACTTTGAGGAAGATGCCAAACTATCCGTTGAACATCAAAGGAGACTTAATGAAGCCATGTAAGGCGAGGTCAAAAAGGAGATCATCAAGTGGTTAGATGCCGGGGTTGTCTACCCCATTTTCGACAGTTCGTGGACTTCTCTGGTGCAATGTGTCCCAAAGAAGGAAGCATAACAGTAGTCACCAATGACGAGAACGGTGACAGGGTGGAGAGTGTGTATGGACTATCGCAAACTAAACAAAGTCATGATGAAAGACCATTTTCCACTCCCCTTCCTTGACCAAATGCTTGATAGGTTGGCCGACTGTGCTTTCTATTACTTTCTAGATGGATATTAGGGCTACAACCAAATCCTTATTGCCTCGGAAGATGAAGAGAAAACAACTTTCACATGTTCCTATGGAACTTTCGCTTTCAAGCGGATGCCATTTGGCTTATGCAATGTACTGTCGATGTTTCAAAGGTGTATGATGGCGATCGTTACAGATATAGTAGATGACTACCTCGATGTCTTCATGGATGATTTCTCGATAGTCAAGTATTCCTTTGATTATTGTTTGGCAAATTTGGATAGAATTAGCAAGGTGTGAAGAAACGAACTTGGTGTTGAATTGGGAGAAAAAAGGCATTGTCCTCGGCCATAAAATTTCAAAGAATGGCATAGAGGTCGACAACCCGAAGATAGAGGTTATTTCTAAACTTCCACCTCCAACTTCGGTGAAAGGCGTGCGAAGTTTCTTGTGTCATCCAGGATGAGTTCTCTCTAAATCAAAGGAAGAGGCTCAAACAGGATTGTCAAGAGTATTATCTGGACGAGCCTTACCTCTTCCAGATTCACACAGATGGGGTAATTAGAAGATGTGTACTGGATGAAGAGCAAAATTGTTATTATTGAGTCTTACCCTTCTTTGCCTTATGGTGGTCACCATAGCGGAGCAAGAACGGCGGCTAAAGTGCTAAGTTAGGGTTTCTATTGGCCCACTCTCTACAAAGATACAAGTGATATGGTGAAGAGATATGATGAATGCCAACAGGCCAGTGGAATCTCAAAGAAGAATGAAATGCTTCGCACTACCATTTTGGACATTGATATCTTTGATGTCCGGGGTATTGACTTCATGGGCCCTTTTGTTAGTTCTTGTGGAAACACCTACATCTTAGTCGCGGTTGATTATGTGTCTAAATGGGTTGAGGCCATTGCTCTACCTAACAATGAAGCGAGAAGTGTTGTGACATTCTTGAAGAAGAATATTGTCACAAGATTGGGTACTCCGCGGGCTATCATAAGCAATGGGGGGTCGTATTTTTGCAACAAGGCTTTTGACACTTTTCTTAGCAAGTATGGAATCACTAAAAAAGTTACGATTCCCTATCATCCACAAGCTAGCGGTCAAGTGGAAGTCTCCAACCAGGAGATAAAGAGTATCTTATCCAAAGCAGTGAATGCTAACCTGACAGATTGGTCAAAGAAACTTGATGATGCACTATGGGCTTATCGAACTGCTTGCAGAACTCCTATTGGGATGTCTCCATACCGGTTGGTGTTTGGAAAAGCTTGTCATCTTCCGGTGGAACTTGAGCATAAAGCCATGTGAGCTTTAAAGAAGTTGAATCTTGATTGGGATGCAACCGCTAACTTACGGGTTGCACATTTGAATGAATTGGATGAGTTCTAGTACCATGCATATGCAAGTTCGACTTTGAACAAAGAAAGAATGAAGTACCTTCATGAAAAATACATCTGAAACAAGGAGTTCAAGGTGGGCGATCTTGTGTTGTTGTTCAACTCACGATTGAAGATGTTTCCTGGAAAGCTAAAATCTAAATGGAGTGGTCCCTTTGAAATTTTGGGCGTGACACCTTTTGGTGCATTGGACATGATGAACAAAAATGATGAGATATTCTAAGTCAATGGTCACCGCACAATTGTGATTCCGAAGCATTGTTTGGGACAAGCTGATGATGGACACGTGGTGGCAGTTATTAATTTGAAGTGATGGTAATCTGATGGTAACTCAGGCGCTTCTTGGGAGGCAACCCATATTTTCTTTTTCTTTTTCTTTTCTTCTTTTTTTGATAGGTGTTATTTTTGTGCTAGCTAGATTTGAAGTCTGTTGCAGGAATGAGTGTGATTTATAGAAACTGTGCTCAGAAAATTAGCTAAGTGTGGAAAAAGTGCGGACCACATGTGAATTGTGCGGACAACACAATTGTGATTGCTACAGCAGAAGGTAACTGCGGCCCACACAATTTCAGTGTGGACCGCACAACTTGGAAATGGAAAATGCAAACTCTTTGAAGTTTGATCGGTCAGATAAATGGCCAATCTGTGGCCGCACATCAAATTCTGGGGTCCGCAGCCAATATCTGCGGTCGCACCCTAAATTGTGTGGACACAGATCATCAAGGGCATTTGAGCCCCCAGGTCACTTGTCCCTCAAGTCTGATTGTTAAGTATAAATAGTAACCTTAGGGGCTACTGTACATATTTTTTCCTCTCTGAGAACTCTAAACTCTAACACTTTGAAATCGTCTGTTCAATCTTCTGCCACACTATATCCACATCAGTGATTACTCATTTGTATTACTTCATATCTGGTATGCTTCAGTTACTCATAAAATATTTCAATTGTTAGTTTAATTTACAATTTTTAGGTAGTTTTAGGCCATTTGTCAACAAATTTTAATTTTACTACCATGTGGTGTTTAAACTGTGTTGGGTTAACTGACAATTTCTCTATGGGGAATGGGTGAATTGATCATGCTTAATTGTTAATACCATGTCGAATTTGTGTAGAAATTGAACAACCCTAGAAAAGTCTGCTCATAATTGTTTGAAAAATGCGGCCGCACAAGTAATTGTGCGGTCCGCAGAAGTTAAGACTAGGGTAGTGTAAGTTAGGCTGAATCTGCGGTCGTACTTAAAATTTTGTGGTCCGCAGAAATCCCATTGCAGCTGCAGAAAAGTGAGTGCGACCGAAATCCCATTGCCACTTTTGGGATATCTAATGTGCGGTCGCATTGATAAAAGTGTAGACCGCACTTCAAATCTGCGGTCGCACTCAAAATTGTGCGGACCGTAGTACTAGCTCAGCGGCCGCAAGTTCAAATTGTGCGGTCCGCACATCTCAGCCTACGGCTGCACTTGTAATTGTGTGGACCGCACTTCCCCAGCCGCCTGCATGTTCTAAACTATGTGTTTACTTTCTATTTGTAATTGAATTACAATTGACTGCTACTGTTGCTTTTCACAGAAAATGGTTAGATCTCGAGGCTACAGTGACACTTCAAAGGGCAGGGGTGAACCTTCCAGAGGTCGAAGTAAAAGCACATTGCCCCTCACCCTGCAAAATATTATCACCAAGAAAGGTACAGCAAGCCGAGGAAGAAATTCAGAGCCCTTCGAATCTAGTTCATATGCCCCATCTCGGGAAGCATTGGAGGGCGACTTAGTTCAAGAGTTGCCTGCTATCCAATCACAGCCACAGTAGCCCCATGGAAGGTTTTGAACTCCGGGAAGAGCCTTCCTCCTCACATAGCACCTCCGAGGGTTTGGAGAGTGCCAATCAAGTTTTAGAGCCCTCTTATACACCTCACCTTGAGGCACCAGCGGCTATTATTAACGATGTTCAGGATGATGGCCGGGAGGGGGG